>JBBPML010000089.1:0-88143 GCA_038090275.1 Austroboletus novae-zelandiae | reverse complement strand
CATCAATTGAATATAAAGAAGGAGATCTTGTACTGTTGGAAGCCACCAATATCCGAACAGAGCGACCAACAAAGAAACTTGATGACAAGAGATACGGCCCTTTTAAAGTAATAAAGAAAGTGGGTCTTGCGTCATACAAGTTAAAATTAGATCGTTCGTGGAGAACCATACATCCGGTCTTCCACGAATCCCTTCTTCATCCATACCAAGCTGGGGAATATCCATCCCAGAAAACTCCTCCTAAACCCCCTCCAATCATTGTTGATCAAAAACCTGAACAAGAAATTGATGAAATCATCGATTCCAGAGAACGACGCAATCACGTTGAATATCTAGTTCAATGGAAAGGATTCCCAAGGGAAGAAAATGAATGGATTAAAGCATCTGAACTGAAAAACGCTTCAGATTCAGTAAAAGCTTTCCATCGAAAACATCCTACGGCTCCTCGCCCAGAGAAACAAATGCGTGTTCGTTTTATGGATATCGATTCTCCTTGTTCTTGTCCCATTTGCAACAATGAACCACTTCCTCCCATCTCTCCCATGTTCCTTACTCCCGAATTCATTGAATTCAGGAAAAATTACATTCGTTTTGATGACTCTCATTTCGACTTCCCCACTGATGAGGACATCAGTCCTTGAAATGGGGGTACTATAAAGATTCCTTTTCTATTTTCACATTATCACGCTCTAGATCTATGATGTCATCGCTTACTGATACATTACTCATACATGCTTACGCATGATGACGCAACGCTGACTGATGTAGTTTAGGGCTGGTGATTAGTAACGTAGTTTAGGGTAGACACTTGCACATGTATATAAGGGCTTTGCCCTATGGTGAATGTTCCCCATTCACAGAATAGTTATTGCATTGCGAGTAACCTGAAGCGCTTAGCTAAAGGCCTTGTTGTGGTCCTAACAAGCCCGTGTGCTGCAACAACAACAACTTCGTAAGTTTTCGTTTTCTTCCGAATCGCAAATGGAAGCGTGAGGTGTTAATCCTTGTTTCTTCATTCTAATAGGATGGGTTGATCAACATCGGCTGCTCTCCCATCAACATCATCCTGTAAAAATTGCTGAGCGAGGTGATATACCCGAACTCAGTGACCTTTCGAGTTATGTTTATGTTTTGTTTATTTACTCGGTTTGGTATACGCAATTTAGTTGAGATTGAATAAACATCTTAGACTTTGCGATTCCTTGTGACATCATATCAGGATCACATGATGATATTGCAAATGCGTGAACTATAGTGAGTGGAAGATCGATTGCGCCATTTCTCAATTTCGCAGCGTATTCGCGAAAAGAATTCGTGAAAATCTCCGGATGACATAGATTATCCATCTACGGAAATCTTTATTTTTTCCAAAAACACTGTTACTTTAATTTTAACATCGCGATCAATGGAGTATATGTCCACTACGACCCTAAATTAATTCTCGCATTCACTTGAAGCGTGGTCTGAATCACGTTGCGTTCCTGCTCCTGCTCTGCATTGCTCCGTCCGGTGTAAAAGTTCCCATGTACAACCGTGAGCGTCTCAGTAAGGTGAGTCCAGCAGATCCGTGAACCAGAACCCGGATCGAGGACCTTTGGCGCCCCACAAAAAACCCGTCACGCGCCTACAGCAAAACAGGAATCACATGTCGAGTGGACGATCAATCCCTATGGCCCCAGCTCAATATACATACATAAAATGTATGTGACGTACCAGCCTCATGGCGCATTCCAGTCGAACCACTGTTGAGAACACCGCGCCCAGAGTTATAAATCGTGACAAATCTGCTGAACATATCAATGTGGTGTGATCCGATGAGCACGTTCATGGCGATCGATGGCTTTGCACAACGTCCTGCAAATTTCCTAGTCCGAGTCACAGCATCGCGCATTAATGGTACTAAGGCAGTCGTCACTGCAGTCTAGGGTCGACGAAGAATATCCACTGAATCGACGTCCGAGAGCTATAACATATGTTGCATGACAGATGGTGGTTAAAACGAGCTCGCTCCACATAACTTACCTTAGTAGTATTCTCGTAGAAGCTTACTGAAGTAGCCGATTGGCTGGAAGTCACATGACCTTCGGGTCATTCCAGATTCTTCCGCCGTCGGTGGTGGCACCACTTGCACTCAGCAGCCCTTGTGCTGCAATACAAACTACCTTGTAAGTTCACTTTTATATTTCTGTTTGCTCGAATTCATGCCAATCGACGTACAGAATGGTATCTCCATTGGCTGCTCTCCCATTGGCGTTAACGTATAATTTGATACGCATCGCGACCTCACGGACAATGTTTCCTGTCTGATTTATAAATATATTGTATTTACGTGGTGATGAATGAACATTAGGTCTTCTTGGGTTCGAAATGTTTCCGTCACTAGTGCTGATGAATTATGTACAGTCGACTCCCTCCTAACCCATACCCATCGGGAACGTCCATAGAGGTATGGGTTAAGGGAAGTATGGGATCTGTAAGAGGTCTCTCTGACGACCAAAAAAAGGTTTACATACGAAAATCTAGTAGGGTGTAGGCAGAGTTATGCTAGTAATTACTATTTCCGTACAAAATAACTAGTTAATTTCGTGTCGCGCAAACTCTGCACCTTGACAATACACATCCTCCGTTCAAACAAACCCAAAACCGCCTCCACCTTGCGAGCAAGGGGATCGTACACATTCGAATTGAGAAGTCCTTCGATATTCATTCGATTTGCACGCTGAAGAACACCTGTTGCCTCCAGGTTGTCTTGGGCGGACTTCATCATAGCATCCTCAGCTCGTTGAATGGCGTTGTGTGAAGTTTCTTTTCTAGGATGTTGCTGCCATATATGGGTGCCCAGAACTACTGATTGTATAATAGATATTCCTAACGTGGAGTTATCTCTGACTAAATGTTGGGTGGGATTGGTCCGTACTACTGCCGACTCAATGCTGAGCAAGCTGACTCGCTGACTGATGACTCCTTCATAACCCATACCTAAGGGGTCTTCACACTCAGGATAGGTATGGGGTATGGGGTAAGGGTTATGGGTTCAAAATCCCTGCAAACTGACCTGGGAAATCCAAAAATACCATGGGTTAAGAGGAGTATGGGATAACTTGGGTATAGGTTAGGAGGGAGTCGACTGTAGTTGAATGCTGTAGAAGGATCTGGGAAGGTTGTTTTCCCCTCGTTTATTGTCCGCTGGGGCTTTGCCCCATGTAGACAGTACATGCGTGTAAGGATCTGGTTGAAAATTCCTAGACGGCAACTTGTTTGATCCGATCACTTCGCAAGCGTAAGCAGCAAGGTGAATTTTAAGAAGTCGGTTAAACCTCTGCTTTGAGCGATTAGTTGGATCATGATATGAATGTCAAACAGTCAATCCACGATCCAAATATTATGCATGTGGGATCGAGAAAGCAAACTAAGTCACATTACATCTACAAGCACTACTCTCATTCACCATATTCCCAGTTGAAACAATCCTACCGCCCTCGTGAACACCACTAATGAACGGAGTAAAATCAGCGACGTACCACACAGTCTATCTCCTCCTTCGCCACCGGTACTGCCAACTTGATTTTCTTTCTATCCTTGTCCTTTCCGTCATCCCCTCCACCCCACCAAGGCCAGTTCATCAGCGAGACACCGTTGTCGTTTTCCGGAGGTGGTTCATCAGCCCATTCAAGTTCCTCCGAGAGCACGCGCTCAACGACCTCTCTTATCGAGTGCGTCCGGACATCCACTGACCATTTGAACTTAGTAACCGTGTCGTACAGCGCAACCTTGCCGAGATGACACCTTGAAATCATGAGCATGATTGGTACGTACAAGCATTCATTTGCGTACCTTGTTTCCATCGCATAGCCAGCAATCGCACAAGCGGAAGTGACACCGTTACATATCCCCATGGCTATTGGGTCTGCCGTGTGAATGACGTGGGTGATATGATGTGTCGACGGCTGTAAAGGGGGTAAGAACCACACCAAACGAAAAATGCGCATTCAGACACACAGGTGAAGGAAGATGCAATCGGGTGGCTGCAAGCTTCTCAGCTGGCGCCTCGAACGCCACAACAGGTGCACCAAATGTGACGCCAATAAGAGAGGACACGGAACCACCCAACGAATGACCTAAAAGTCCCCATAAGTGCTCGACGCAGAGAAGAGGAAATCAAGAACGGGATCCATACCAATTACCCAGATGTGCGCGTTCGGGTACATGTAAGTAAGATTATTATATAGATTCTGAATAAAGGCGGATCAGTGTCACCGACGTGTGTTCACAAGTAAACTCGCTCACCACGCCAACTGAATAGTATAAATCGTCATCTTGGAGCGCACTTTCAACACATTCTTGGCTGCATTGCCCTGCACCCTTATAACATCCACAAACGGTGCTCCACGTGGGACCCACACGAGCACAACAGCACGAAAAAAGCATGTTGTCGTTCAGCTTATCCTTCTTCACTGTTGGCCCTCCTCCTCCAGTTATCCAGCCAGCCGAAGTACCCTTCAAAGAGAGAATCACTGTGGAATTATCTTCCGAGACGAAAACATGACCACGAAGTCCGTCATCGGTAGGGCTCCACCCCACGGGGATCGTCTGTAGGATGATAATAAGCACACATTTTCACAGAGAAGGACAATAAGCTTTCCATGTTGAATCCGTCGACCTTGTACCAAGGTTCATCAGGGCTTGCGCTGTAGGCGTTGTACGACATCTTTGCGAGGGAGAGTAACGTTTCACGGCTAGTGACGTCAGGACTGAGAACCTCTTTCTGATTCCACAGGGCACCGTCGGTCTGTCCGTGGACCATCGAGCGATGGCGGGCATCATAAAAGGCGGCATACGATGAAGGACGGTGGGTTATAAGGTGTGCAGTGTCTAAGTCATAGGTGTACGGGTCTGCGGGGGTGCTCAGCGAATGTGATATGAGCTGAGATGAACCAACGTCGGAGAAGATCACTCGGGATGTGTTCGTGACTGCGTGCTGGTGGCGCAGACGAAACGACAGTCGAGGCGTGCTAGAGGGTATGTCTTCCTCATTCCAGAGAAGCGAGGCGAGCAATATGCGAAGTGCAACTGGGAATATGTCCAACATCATGACGGTGTAAGAGTCGTTGCTGGTGCGTGGGCGGAATGGGACTGCTGATTACATAATCAGTTCAGCTCCTACTACACCTTAAACAATCCACCACAGCTCACGAAGCTCCCTTCCATTCGTTGTCATGAATCACTCTGAACTCTCGTTTGAGTAACACAGACTGAGCGATAGTGCCCAGTTTGTGTCAAGTTCAAGCCATCGATTCGGCCCACATACTAGTGGAGGTCTCATCTGCAGTCACGCATGTCCATGGTTGAAAATATCAAGAGTGGCCAGTCAGAATCCGTGATTCGAGCTCCTTCCATGACATCCTTCGAGATGGCACTCCGCCCCCGACGGGCACTTCTGGAAACACCGTATTATTCGCATCCGACTGCTCGTCACGCAAAAAAACCAGTGCAACTAGGATTGCCCTCTGATCGTCTGCAACAATGCGGCTTATACAGGTAAGTAGACGTCTGACCAAGTTTACCCTGCCCTTCAGTGACCCATTGATGAACGCAGTTCGTGAGACTTCGGTACTGCGAACCGTCAAAGTATCCTCGATCTTCTCGGAGTAGTGTCATTCCAAGGGATAATTTCTGACAAAGTCTGCTCGCCAGCAGTATTAATTGAGTTTCGATCGTTATGCAAGTAAATTCAGTGACGGTTTTCTGTCAGGTGTGAGATGGAAGAGAAAACTTTAATTTCTGGGATCCGGTCATCAGTCATTAAGATTCAGACACTTCACATCAAGGACACTGTTCGAACAGATATCATAGCAATCGTGTCAGGGTTCCTTCTGCCGAGGTTAACACTGCGCCATGGCGATGCTACTGAACTTGGTCCGAGAATATGAGCTCATCATATTCGTGCAGAGCATGATAACGCCGACTCACCCGTTCGCGCACAGGTATTATTGCGCCCATATACTTTGCTGACATATAGATCGACTTCTGAAAGGCTCGTCATTCCGATCGAACACTTTTACTTGCCGTCTTGCCTCAATTTATGGTGCTTCTGTGGAGATCGAGATATAATGAACATTGCCATAGTCACCCCTCGAAGTAAGTATTACCATGATAACGACAGAACTTGAGTCCAGACTGACAATTGCATACGTAGCTCGACTCCGATATCGGAAGGTGACTACGAGCTCTGTCGTCGTACGGGACTTACAACTATATTATTGACGATGTACAGCTCACTTCAATGATTTCGAATCCCGGGCCGTATCTTTGATGGGGTTTCGGATTGTAAGTTGCCGAGTTCTTGCGCCTTATTCAGCTTGGAACGTTCTTTAACACGTTGCCGGGAATTCTGAAGTTTAGTCATTCGCGCGCATGACTGGCAGAACGTTCTTTGACGCCACAAAAAATGGATATATGTACTTCGTGAGCTTGACCATTAATGGAAAGGTTACTATCAAGATTTTCTTTAATTACACGCTTCAGGAAATTTTGTTTCTACTATCAAGGAAGAATGGCAATAAACCGTCACAAAGCATTGACGTCTGAGTCGCATCCTTTCTTGCTATTTTTATGCTATACCAACTCAATTGATCTGTGTAATCCAGTTTGACCATTCTCCTGGTTACCCCTATGTCTCAGTTGTCGGAAAAGTATCGGGTTTGGGAGTAAAACTTCCTCCCATGGAAGATAAAGTTGCCAAAAATAAACCCCCGTTCCACCGGTTTTTTGCAGGCTGGAATAAATCATAAATGGCCTGGCATTTTTTGAGAGTATGTGATCCAGACTCCCCGAGAAACATACTCCCCACAATGCTGATCCCCAAGTCACTTCACAAACTTGCCTTTAGCCTTGAGACCATCTTTCTCTTTACAAAATCCGATTTTAAAACCATCTTCTTTCCCGTGGTGAGTATACTTCTTCCTCCGTATACAGAATGAATAGGTGGTCATCTTACGATGGTGTACAGATCATCTCTGCTTGTGCAATTTCTCCGCCGACAATGGGCTCCCAACTGCTACACACAGCCATTTGGGTCTGGCTTCATTTATTACAGGCGGACGTCTCTAATCAAACGTATTCCGCCAACGAAGATGCCATCAACAAACCGTGGAGGCCCCTACCATCAGGCAGAATCTCTGTAACAACTTCACGACGATTTCGATTGGCCATCCTTGTTCTTTGTCTCTTCCTCTCTGCTCTGCATGGCATTGCTGTGCTTTCTTCTAGTGCCGTGCTTTCTCTGGTGTCAATTGCCCATGACGACTTGGGGTTCAGTTCAGACCCAATCATGAAAAATCTCCTCACCGTGTGCGGTTATATCATGTTTGAGTTTGGCGCGACCATGATCATGTGTAAGTCATGATTTCGTGCCATGAACCACCTGTTCTTGTGGATGCCCGCTAACGGGTTTTATAGCCTCGAAAGTCGATCGGACAGTATTAATCGCCCTGCTCGTCAGCGGTTTGCTCATCTTTACGACCATTTACGCACAGGATTTTCCGGATGTCGGTGGGGATCGGCGTTCTGGACGTCATACGCTCCCCATCATTGCTCCGGAGTGGTCTCGGACGTCCATTCTAGTGGCACTCCCGTTATGGTCGATAGCGCTTGCGGTGGTGTGGGGACTGGGCCCTCTCAGTGCGATCATGCTTCTCTGTATGGGTACATTCGTCGGGAGTCAGTATTTCCGGTTCAGGGACTCTAGGCACGACGAGATGTCGTATGTGCTGTACAATGTGAGCTCTCGCTGTTTTCGGCGTCTTTCTTGCTGATGTATCAATTATCGATACGCGCGTGCCGCACACTTTCGCTTTTCAGATGTGGTTGCTCGCTGCACACGCACTACCTTTGAACGTACGTTTTCGAGTGTTAAATTGGTAAGGTGGAATGGTGATGGATAGGTTCAAGGAAAATCATGAGGTTGAATGAGCCCGATATTTCCTATATGCACGTCTGTATCTATGCATGCTACCTTAAACTTGTTTGAACTTTGTACGACAGACCTCGATGGGTTATAAGATGTACCAGTTGCCTCCAGGTTCCATTGTCGCCAGGATACCTACCTACTCCAGAGATTTTGACGAGTCTTTGAAATCTCCACTTAGTATCGACGTCACTCCAGCGGCGCGACGACGTTCCTAATTACATAAGCTGTCTCTCCTTCAGTTAAACCTTATGAGGCTATAGGTGAGTACAAGTTACTGGAGCTCCAAGCGGTCTACTACTATCATTTTGACCGAAATTATGGCACAGAATGTATGGTTCTGTTCTGTTCTCACAATGTCCGTCTTCTCAGTAATTCAATGTATTGACGTTTCGTCGCCCAATTTGCAAGGAAACGGTTCTCTGATTTCAGAAACTCGTCAGTCTGAATCAAGACTGTCGACAACACCGGAAGCGACATGTCTTTACTACTAACTTCAATCTGTTGTCTGTGCCGATGTTGGTTCTCCTCCGTATTATGGCGCTAGTCGCCTGCACGACGACCTTTGCAGCCCCCGGCATTTCTAGCCCGCCTCAGCCATCGTTCAACTCTACGAAAACTCGCATGTCATCGCGTTTCACTTTGAAGAACGATTCTTTGAATACCGTTTTCCTCGCCTCGGTATTGTTTTCGAATCACGACAACACCACATCTATTCAGCCTACCCAATTCAATAACACGTCGAGCTATACTTCCACTGCTCTTCCATCTCTTATCTCGTCCTTCCCCATACATTCCTTGGCCTCGTTCACACCGCAACCTTCCATCATCATAAATGACGTTACAACCGTCTTTGAAACGATCACTGTCGACAAATCCCCATCTTCGACCACGAATGCCTCTATGGGCGTGACCCCAACTACAGCCGCGACTACGACTGAAACCGCAGCCGCCTCTCCTTCGCCATCCTGGGACCATCGCACCGCATGGGCTCCGCCGCCGCAAATAACCGACCTCTCCTCGTTCAACGTCACGCACTTTCCCAGCGGCCAACGGAACCTCCACATCGTCGCCCAAATCCCAGAGAAAGCCATCTCTCCGACCACCAAACCCCTCCGACCTCTCGAGACCGACGACGACAAAAACGGCACGTCGACGATCCTACAGCTCGTCTACCCCGCGCACTCGGTCAATCCGGGCAGCAAACCCCAAGGCGGCGCTGATTTCTACGCGACCCCGCTCAATCTGGCAGGTGCACGGAACGTCTCGCTCGAGTATCGTGTTCTTTTTCCGGCCGATTTCGATTGGGTCAAAGGGGGGAAACTACCGGGTTTGTACGGGGGGCATACGGGGTGCTCTGGAGGTGCTTCGGCGAGCGATTGCTTCAGCACGCGGATGATGTGGCGTTCGCGAGGCGCGGGCGAGCTGTATTTGGTGCGGTACCGTTTTCCCTCTTCGATGACGGTTTTTTACCTTTTTGACAATGGGTGTCCAGTACGCCCCCAAGGACAGACAGACCGATGCATTGTGCGACGACGAGTATTCGGTGTGTGATGCTGCCTATGGGTTCTCCGTCGGCCGAGGCACGTTCAACTTTACCGCTGGCGATTGGACACATCTCTTGCAAAACGTCGTTCTTAACACGCCGGGAAAAAACGATGGCGTGTTCAAGCTGTTCGTCGATGGACGACCGACGATCAACCGGACGGACGTATTTTATAGGGACATCGCGCAGCCCTCAGGCGACGATGACGATGACGATGACGAAGCTTCGAACGTGACGACAGAGTTTATCGGTCTCTTTTTCAGGTACTGTATGGTCACTATCGATCGAGTCACATCTCATGCTTAACCTCGCCAAAGCACTTTCTTTGGAGGTCATGGGGAACAATATGCTACTCCGAGACAACAGTATATTTGGTTCAAAGACTTTGCTATCACTCGCTACGACTAATACGATGAATATGTGCATCTAGAAAGGGAAGACGAAAAGGGGTACAAATAATATAAGCCACCATGATTAACGTCGAGTCAGCACGGCGAGCACGAGTCCGACAAAGAAAGCCAACAAAAACGCGATCCCTTTTAGTGGCCACGTCTCTATAGGGCCCATATCAACCGTCTCTGCCAACAATTTCTCGAGTTCCTTCGCCATCGACGCCATTCCAAAGATAGACTCTGCACGGTGCTTTGACCGTTGCGCCAACGAGGCCCGTTCTGATTCGCTCATGAGACATATTTCCTCGAGCGCATCCGCCCAGACACTGGGATCGGGCGTTCGGAGCCAGCCTGTTCGTTGCTCTGCCGGCTGGTCAATGATGCTCTCCGTCGGACCACCACTATTGCATGCCAGGACAGGCAGTCCACATATCATACCCTCGACAGGACCAATACCAAAGTGTTCGTTTGCGGGTGTATACAACAGTGCGAGCGTGGAAGAAGACTGAAGTAACGCGGACCGTTGTGAGGTGGTAAAGTTCAAGAGAAAGAGGAGGTCTGGATCGGCTGATGTGCTTCCTGTGAACGAAGGAACAGCAATTTTCGATTGTGGAGGTGCGATAACGCTGAACGAGAGGGTATTTGATCGTGTGCGCTCAACGAGAGTGTTCAGGGTGCGAATATTGTCCTCGAGGCGAGGATCATAGCCACCTGGGAGAGAATCAGTTGATATGCGAGTGAGCAAGGCGTGTGGCACCCTACCGGCGAGAACGAGGCGCATCTTTTGAGAAAAGTGTTGCGCTGAGGTTCTATTTCGAAGGTCAGCAAATGCGTCGATGGCCAGGGCTGCGTTTTTCTTCATCTCAAAGCGGTTCAGTGAGAGCAATGTCGGTCGCGGCCTTGAAAAAAAAGCGCCAGTGAGTGACATCAGAATTAGTGTAGAGATTGTCTTACGATGTGATTTGAACAATTTCTGAGGCCGTCCAGTCGACAAGTCCTTGATACGTCTTGATGTTGATACCTGGATAGACGACCTTGAGCGTCGACGTTATAGAACTAAGATGAGTCGCCGTGACGCGCGCGGTGAATTCGGAGTTGGCGACGAGCGTATCGGCCTGTCCTACAATGACGTATGGATTATTCCAAATGCGACAATGTAGAAAGAGACGACATACGCGTCGTCGCCTCCTCCAACCAATCCATCGGGTAGCGGTAGAGTCGTTTGAGCACGCCTACGTTACTCTTCCGAGTCGAGCCTTGAACAAACGCCCCATGCGCCAGAAGCTTGTCCGGGAAATGGCAATAGAAAAGGATGCGTCGTCCGGTGAACATCCGCAAGAGCGGGATGCACGTGGAGAGTTGGTCGACAAAGAAGACGTCGTGTTCGGGCGCACCAGATCGAAGGAAAAACAGGGTCAGCGTGAGGTGGAGCTGTCGGGCATGCGCGAAAAGGACGTGGAATTTGCCGTGCCATGCGCGCGGGAAGGGTGAGCAGACGTAGTGTACGCGGAGGGTACCTGAAAAGCAAACAAGTGCATGAGGACGAGGAAAAGAAAGAACAAGGAGAGGAGTACCATCTCGGGTTTCGTCGAAACAATGGTTTGGGTCGTGGTGCGAGGTGTAAATGTCGACGGTGTGACCGAGAGACTGCAGACCCAGCGCTGCGTCGACGACCAGCCTTTCGGCGCCGCCTGAAAATGTGGGTTGGGTCCTTCCATCAGACGCGGACGAAGAACACACCGATTCCCAAGTCTGGATGGATGAATGCAATGCGCAGCGGTTTCGACGAGGACATGGCGGCCATTTCGAACAGCGAAGCTGCGGAAGGGTTATAAGGGTCTTCTCCAGGAGCCAACCGTGTATAGATTGGTCCAATATTCTCAGTCACAGCGGCGAAAACTCTGGCGTGCGTCTTTCCGTTGTGTACAGTCTAAGATACTTGACACCGGTGAACAATGATCGCAGTCTGAACCAAACCAGGAGGTTGGCACCCTTCGATCAAGCGCTCTGGCAATCGAGTTGTTTTCAGGGTCGGAAGAGGACTCTTATTAGTTTTGATCCGGGTCAAATGCTCAAGTTGAACTCTAAAAAGACAATATGTTGTTCGTATGCATCCTGGCTCCATGCCACCTAGCTGGAAGCCTTTTTGAACATCCCATTTGCCACAAGATCTGTTTTACGCGTAATAACGTAGGCGAAGCGGATCTCTAATCTTGGCAGATTGAACAAAATTCATATTCTAGCTTCCTCTCAACAACCGTGTGTCTTTTGTTACGGACAGACTCGAGGCTTTGAGTATTAAAATGTTTGCGTGCATTCGATGAGCTAATGGGGACGATGCCCACGTATGCCGCTGATGCAACAGTTGGCAAATGCCTGTGCACAAAGGGTATTCAACCGGGATTGGATGACCATGCAATACTATTTAAATAAGCAAGAACTAGTGATGTTGTAGTTGCTAATCTCCTGAGGCCCAGACTCAGGATTCGTCACCAATATGCTGTCTTGTTGTTCCGTCGCCCACTCAACACGTTTCCAACATGAAGAAACTCGACTCGTCTAATGGATCCGATGCCCATCTTCATTTTCTGCCTCACAGAAGCTAGGGACTGCGATTCAGCTATGCGAGCAAGTATATCCAGGTCAGACGACACTCGGATTCGAGGACCTTACCTTACACTGTTATGCCTATCTCCTTCAGGATAGCTGCAGACGACAGCTGCCGTCCGTTCCCTCTTTCCCGACAAAGCTGTTTCAAACGTCCCGCCGCCGCCTTGAACTCACTCGCTTCTTGAGTATCTCCTGTGACCCTCACCAAGGCGTTGCCAAACTCTTCCGCCTGAACGCCAGGACTACAACTTTTATTCCCGAATACACCAATGTTCAAGAACTCGGCACGGTTTGCATAGTCGTATGTGTCGAACCAGACGGGGAGAACAACGTGCGGTAGACCAGACCTGTTCAAGTAACCCCTAAATTAGCCAAGACGGCAGGGTCTTGAGGATACTCACCAAACACCCTCGTAAAACGAGTTGGCCCCTCCGTGGTGGACCGTACAGATCACGTTTGGATGCTGTAATATGGAGACCGGCTCCGCCTCCAACCAAGGCACCACCTTCACCCACCCCTCGTTGATTTCCTTTCCGATGACGTCGTTGATCGTTTTTTGAATATCTTCGCTTGCTTTGGCCTTCCAGAGCACCTGGATCTTGACATTGTTCTTTCGGGAATGGTAATCCAGCATTATACGGAACGCGCTAGCCATCTCCCTCGCAAGCTTGCCGTCGGAAACTACGTGCGACCCTAGACTGACCAGCACCGTCGGCCCATTGTTCAACCACTTCGCCATTGCTGGATCAGCCTCCTCTATGGGGTCAAAGGGCATAACGATGGGCCCACACAGGAGTAGTTGTTCGGGGATCACTGCGAGGGGGAAGTCCGTTTCAGGGAGCGCGGGACACACATACGTCACCCCGGGATAAATTTCGAAACCAGACATGGATGTAATCCCGAGAGATTTACGCAAGTCTTGAACTTTCCGGACGGTTGGAAAATTCGACCGTTGTGCCTGCATGATGAGTCGAATGAAGAGATAGATGTTGAGAGGAATCTGCCACCACGGGAGAGGAAATGGAAATCCAGACGCCACTCTAGAGCAGAATGAAGATGAGTGGATCCAGAAGAGAAAGAAGCACGGACACAGGATATTTCCAAAGCATCGCTAAATGCGGCTGCAGGTGCACCGCGATATCCTTGATGGAATTTGGGAATAAAATTACGAATTTTTGACCCACGAGCCTGCAGGCGTCTATTGCGAACAGGGACGAGGGTTCTATCACCACCACGTTTGGTTTGATGGTCGCAATCATCTCCTTGACAGTCTCAATGGCTGCAAGGTGCTCTTCAGGACTCCAGGGAAAGACCGTAACGTCAGCTATCGAGTAGCATTTCAATGCACCTGAAACCCCGTGAGAGTGGGCAATGTTGGTGCCATTTATACCGTACTTTGCGAGGGCGTCCATAAACGGCGTGACGCCCTTGCATTCACAGAAGCGAACGGAACCCGTGGGTTTAGCGCTAGAACGGCGGGAAGCGTGACGATTAATGAGCTCTTGAAGGCGCGAGACTCGCGCTTGGAGGGGTGCAAAAGAGGCTATGCAGACGTTTACACCAGCAAGGGCGAGTTCATACGACGTTGCGAGGTTCACGTTAGCCTGGCCATAGTCTGCGCAGGTGAAGATAAGTATGGTGGGGAGGGAGCTCATCGCAGAGGGCAAGTTATTTGGGAAGCGGAGGTGAGGGAGGTCTTACTAGCGTCGACTCCCCCGTCGGGATACATATGATTGGTGCGGCATTAACGAGCTGTGTTGGTCTTCTATCCATCGTGTATTGTTACCGATGGTTTATGTCAGAATTGCCATCAACTTTACGCATTTGGGAATTCCTACGCGCTCAATCGCCCCAATTGCCATGGTTACAGATCATAGAGCATTTTTCCGGAGTGATGTTGCTCCGTAAATTCGATTCCTACGGTCATGAAAAGGGTGTTGCGGGAATCAGATAGGAACTAGTGCTGAGAGAAACTCCGACCCGCTATCTGATAATTTAATCGATTTCTGATGCTGCTTTCATCCTGATTTCAAAGTTTCAACATGCAAACTGTCAGTTGTTTAGAATCCTACACATCCTGTTCGCTTTAGCGGTAACCGAGTCCTAATGATACTTACGATTTTAGGCGATTAATACAGCTTTCGAAGTGGGATTCTTCCACTGTATCAATCACCTAAAATGGGAATTGGAATTTCAGGTCGACTTATATCCATTTATCTCTACCCTCGTGTTAGCACGTGCGGGCGCGTAGGATGAAATATAATGCTCCATCGTGTTGACAACGTACCGAACGACAGCTAGAGTTCGTACGTTTACATTCCCAGCTTGTCGATGCATGATGGAATAAATGGCCATTTCCACTACGTTCGACCGGAAAAAAGTAAACTATCCTTGAATTCAGCATAAACGTAACCCACGATGACGTCAAAGACGGGGCGTCGAAATCACGTACCTTGGTTCGACATCATGACAAACTAAAACTCATCTCGCTTTGCCCTCAGACGTGGCTGAAGTACATCCACTCTTAGCACGCTGTCCACACTTTTCAACGCCTGAACGATTTCGTCTCTCTGCGTCTGGTCGTTCATGGCAGGCGCAGCGAATACAAGGACGTCTGATAGTTCGCCAGCCGACTTTGTGTACTGGAGGTGATGTAGTGATGGATGGGCGTTTGCGATGCTGGACGGGTTAGAGAGGAAAGGCGACGCAATCCCAAATGTGACGGCGAGATTCAGAGATGACGATGACATAGTAGGCGATGGTGCCGACTGGGTCAGATTATGCTGGTTTCCGAACAAAAATGTTTCGATCACACCTATGACGTTTGCTCAACTCATTGACTGATGGCGCTCATAAATCAGGACCAATACACACCGGAATTTGGGATCGATCGATTTGTTCAGTCAAGTTGTTCTTCAAAGATATACCGAGACTTGGAGGTGCCAGGTGGCGCGTCAAACTGGCTCATGGGAAAGTTGGTTCGCCGGGCCGATATTTTAAGTAAATTATATATGGAAATATGTTGTTCTCAGCGACTGTTTGCAGTCCTTTCGCAGATCGTTTATACGTGTTAGTTTCTCTACATCTAGAAGCAAGTATCACACGATGCTGGAGCACTCGGCGAAGGCGAACCAATTTTGTGGATATTGAGGGCAGAAGGGCCAAGGGTAAGTGAAATGGGATGACGGTCAAGTCTGGGAAATGGATTAGCCGCAAACTAGTTATGACGCTGGCTTACGCTCTTGCGAGACCGTATCGCTGCACCGTACTGCATTGTCAGTCGGAGGCTTTTACTTTGCAGGGTCGCTTGTGGCGATGGAACTTCACTGACCTCAGGCTGCGTTTGGTACTCATCATGTCATGTCAATGCGTGCATGTTCCCGGATATTTCATTCAGGATAAGAAGTATTGTTGTCTCAGTCTCTGGCGATTTCCAAGGCAACTTATCGAGCTTTCGTCCTTTTCGATGTTTCAGGTTTATTTGTATCGGAGTTTTCGCGCCAGGAGTGACGAGCTGAAAGCGTTTGAATAATGTCCAGGTTTCACTTAATCGTCTTTCTCTCGCACGTTTGACACGGATGTCTTGACCTGTCTCCTTCTCCGCGCTATGTTTAGAAATGTGATCCTCTCTCAGTCAGTCAACGGTATGAAATTGCATGATACACGTTTGTCTTTTTATTGAAAGGTCCCACCTCACTTTCATTGAGCCGTGTTTAGACGGTTGAAATGGTGAGCCCGGTTTAAATCACCCGCATGTTGACAGAGACACGTTTATGTTTTCATTGATGTTTGGACAATAGGAACCTACGATCCAAGAATCCTGTGGGGCTCCCCCGGAACGTTATTCCGCGCTTCAGCGACCTCTTGCTACCCCAAGTTCCTGAAGTTATTCCATATGGTCTTGTCCGCTGTCGTGTCCGACGTGTTATCGCTTGGAGTTTCCAGAATGGATTATAACGTCCGCTAATGTGGTACGTAGATACTTGAAACCTCACTTAGTTCGAGCACATGCGGACTCACGGAACCCACGTATGTCCGATGATGGTCTTGATTCTTTATAGTACAGTAAGCACTGCGGAACCGAGAAAGAGGAACTTCGTCTCACATGTGCTTGTTCGACCCTCTAGCTCACATCCGAGCTATTATTGTTGAACATTGACTGATGTACGGTTGCTACATCTGATTGGCACAGGATTCCTCAAGAAGGCTGAAAAGGGAAACAGGGGCATGGGTGAGAGACGTCCAAACGGGGTTTCATGCATTGCTAATTAAGGCTCTTAAAGCGGCCATGCATGTTACACCAACTCTGATGAAGTAGGCTCACATGGTCTATTTCCGATATCTGATTTGACGTTGTCAGAACGTCGCAGAGCGAGACCGTTGAACGTTGAACTGCGAATAATATCATTTTGCCGTACTCGTTATTACTCGCGTTCCATGCCACAGGAGAGTAACAGGGTCATTGGTATAGCCGATCGTAGTGCGATCATTGAACGATTCTGCGATAGTGCGGAAAGATCGCATCAGCGCTACTTGACTCAAGTCACTAAATTGAGTGCTCATGGTGAAACGTTTCCGCGTGTACTTAAAATATAAAAGTTATCTAACGTACCTTGCAATACTTCCTCATTTGATCCATTGACTCTTACTCTAACCAGTTTTACGAGCCAGAGATGTCGTCCCCTGCAGTGCCTCAATCTCTGAAAGTCTTCGATTTCGACTACGCATACCTGGATAGTGGGGCACCCCCGTCGTCCAACTATACGACATGGGTGTTGATTCATGGGATGGGTTTCAACGGAGGTTCGTCCTTCTTTGCCATTTCAACAAATAACGGCGTCCCGCTGACTCGGATCTCCCATGATGCAGCGGTCCTCGAGAAACTCCTCCCTCTGGCGCATGCACACAACCTCCGCATGGTCAGCCTCTATAGACGTGGCTACGCACCTTCGAGCGGCTTCCAAGAACAAGAGTTGGCAGGGGTGGGGTTCGGAAAGAAGTTTGAGGATGCAGAAGCGTTCTATCGCACGCAGGGCACAGAAATTGCAACCTTCCTTGCCAAATTTGCTACAGCGCAAGGAATCCCGTTGGCAGACCCCAGTGGTCCATCTGGAGGCATTGCGGTCATCGGCTGGTCTCTTGCGGGGATCCACGCAACTGCACTATTGGCTTATCTCGATGAATTGCCAGAAGAAACACGGTCGACTCTTCGAAAGTACTTGCACACGGTGTTGTCTCACGGTAAGGACGCTGTTTCCATGCGCTCGGACGCTGTTTCGTTCACCTGATACGCGTGCTCATGCCCACTTCCCACAGATGCGAATGCTGCCGCGCTCGGGATACCCAACACGGACAGACACGACATCTCGCTGTGGTTCAAGACCGACGACCGCGAACGCCTCGATGCCTTTTTCGACTGGGCTACTGGACACTACGTTCACAGGAGTATCACCTCGGAGAACGATGACGACCTCCAGTTCAACGTCGCCTCTATCACTCTGCCACCCTCGATGAGCGAGATTTCGTACGAGGAGCGTGCCAAGTACACGGATCTCGGAGCATTCGGGTTTTCTGGCTGTGATGGGAAGCTTCTCTTCTGCGACACCACTGCGTTCGCTAAGCTCAACAAGCGCGCCCTATTCGACAAGGCGCGGGCTGAAAAGTTCCCCGTGCGTGTGCGGTTCATGAGCAGCGGGACGACCCCTGGGGTTTTGGTATGGACTTTGTGGAAGTTTCGCAAGTACGTGGAGGATCCAGCAAAGGCGGAGCTGTATGGAGGCGACGCGGAAAAGGCGAGAGATATCAAATTCATAAACCAGACAGAAGGAAATCACTTTATTTTCTGGGAAGACCCAGAGAAGGCCATTAAGCAGTATAGCGCTGCCATCAACTTGTAGGCGTTGTGTTGGGGCTTGAAAAATATAGAGTCAACTGGCCACCCGCCAAACGTTCGTAGCTTGAAGAATTATTTCTCCTTGAATCTTTTCCTGATTGATTCATTGATATTGGCAGTCTTGTGGCGCAACAAGGCAGGCGGCACGTGACGCTCTCTCGGTTTCCCCAGGGCCATCGGACAGCGGCCTGCGAGGAGTTCCTGGCACCCGCCGTCGCAGCTCGCGCGATGCCTGCAGCCGTCCACTGACATCCCCATCTTCCGTAGCATTAGTAGTGACTTATTCGATGCTACTACGTTATCGCGTCCCACACCAGCCCGATCAAAGAACTGCCACCTGGGAATTCTTCCATCAATGATGAGCTACAGAAATGTTGGTAAGCTGTGGCCTTCTGATGTGGACAAATACGAGTGACGAACAGCAAGCCTCGCCAACTCTCTCTTTCTCCACCTCTATAGCCCTTGAAATTTTGACATCTAAACATGCCTATCAACGTTGGTTTTGTAGGTCTCAGCGCAGCTGGGTGGGCCAGAGTCCTCGAGCCAGCCCTGAGGAGTCTCGGTGATACCTATCGCATCGTGGCCGTGTCGACCACCAATGAAACGTCCGCCCGTGCGTCTGCGCAGCGCCTATCCGAAGAGACAAATTACCCCGTCAAGGCATACTATGGCGATACGGCCCAGATAGCCAACGATCCCAACGTCGATTTCGTGGTCGTGGCAGTCAAGGCGCCCGAACACAAGAAGGCGCTGATGCCCGTCATTCAGGCCAAGAAGCCGTTCTTCATTGAGTGGCCTGCGGGGAGAAACCTCCAAGAGACTCAAGAGTTCGCGGATGCAGCGCGTCAGAATGGTCTGCGAAGTATCGTTGGTCTCCAAGGCAGACAGTCGCCCGTGATGAGCAAGGTATAGTCTTCTGCGCAAATATACAAATTAGCTATATAAAGGTGTTTTACAGGCCAGGGAACTCATCGAGTCTGGAAAGATTGGCAAAATGTTGTCCTGCAGCGTGGTACGTACTATGTATACTCACGTTCCGGGAAGGATCTATTGCACACTGGCTGATACGATACCTCTGGTTAGATCATGTCCACCCACCAAGAATTACTAAGCTGGGGTCCCATCGTGAAAAAAAGCAACGCGTACACGGCAGACAGCACTTCAGGTAAGTGCGAAACGATTTATTTCGTGGTGAATCTCACGACTCCGCAGGCGGTTCTCTACTGGACATCGCGATCGGCCATTACCTCGACACCATGCTCCACGTCCTTGGAAGCGAATTGACGTCTGTCTCAGCCACGACCACGACACTGTATCCCGTCGTCACGCTCACTGAAGACGACGGCACACCAACAGGCGAGACCGTGCCCTCCAAGGCGCTGGACCACATCGCGTTCCACGGGGCTCTCGAAAACGGGGCCCTGGTCAGCGTGACTGTGCACGGTGGGTACAAGTCGACGCCAGGACGCAACCAACTGGTCTGGCTCATCGATGGTGATGCCGGATCGATTCGCGTGGAAGGCGCTCCCGGGCCGGGTGGCGCCTTTATCCAGATCCGTCCGCCAAAGCTCTACCTCGACGGCGAGGAGGTTGTGGTTGATTCAGACAATTATTTGTTGGGTCTGCTCGCATCGCAATTTGGCGAGTTTGCAAAAGGGGAGGAGGGGAAGTGTGCCTCGTTGGACGACGCTTTGAAGAGACGCACCGTGTTGGACGCGATCTCGAGGAGCGGGGATGGACAGGGCAGGATCGATCTGTGAAATGTTGCTAATAGGACGTGAAGTATTGAAACGAAAATGAAAACGCAATGCATGATTTAAACTATTCCAGTCGAACTTAGGGCGTCCATGCCTGTCCCCAGACGTGACGCATTGTCATAGTTTTCAGGTTGTTTGGCGATGCGTCTTCGTCAGAATGCACAGACATGCGTACTGTCTTGCTGCAGCACTTGCATTGCGACATTTTACGTAGCACATGGTGTTTTCATTACGAGAGCTTAGGGTTCTGCTGTGTCGAGGCATCTATATTCAGCGCAGTCCCCCCTTGAAGTTTATCACGAGCTATTTCCGCCGTTGTTATCTTTCGAGTATTCTCCGTCCAAGCGCATGATGATACGAGGATTCCCCAGCGACATCAAAAATTCAAATTCTTCATCTCCGCTGAGAAAAACGTGCATACATATAGTTTTAACGTAAATAAATAGCATCAAGCAGCACAAAAGGAACTAATCGGGGAGATGGGCATGATGATCATCACAACAAGGAGATGTTGACGGGAAGTCGAGGTCCCTTGTGCTCTTCCCCGACGACCACAGGTTGCATGCTCGACGCAACCTTGTTTACGATACGCGCCCCCGTATCGTCGAACCTGAATCGTCGTATCAACGTAAAAAGAATGATCTTGAATTGCAATATGGCTGGGCGACACATAAATCAGTGATGGCACGTGTACGCACAGAGAGAGGGGACAGAGGTGCGCGTACCGAATCGATATCCGACACAATTCCGAGGGCCGTCGCTAAAGGTGAGCATGCGTGACCAACCGGTAGTACAGAGGACCTTGTCCGGCAGTTTCTCCATCCATCGTTCCGGCCGAAAATTGGTACCGTCGCCCCAGACAGAGTTCATGCGGTTCATCGTATGGATGGGTATAATCACGGTCTATACAGCGTTGGGTGTCGGATTCAATGAACGATACCACACGACGGCGTACCTGTCCGACGGAGACAGGAACGGACGTAATATCTTTGCCGTCTTTTGTCCTGATCGAGTGACGAAGGGGTAGTATATCTTCTTTCGTGGCAACGCGCTCCATAGAAGGTGCTGCCGGGTGCATGCGAAGGCTGTATCGTGATGCAGACGATGATCAGAAGGAACGGAAAATAAAATAAAGGCACGACTGATATAAGTCACTTACACTTCTCGCATAACGGCATCCATGTATGGCAGCTGTGTCTGCAGGTCATCATATGATGGGGAACCAGGGCATGTCATTATCTCCTCTCGCAGCCGAGATTGGATATCGGGATGGCGAGCGATCTCCCATATCGCATATGCGAGGGTCTGAGAGGTGGTTTCTGAACCTGCCATTCTTTCGGATATGCTTCAATACAAGGAATGATGTAATATAAAGAAACCGTTACATGAACATGCTGATCTGTGAATATCATGAAACGTGAACGACAAAAGTACATTAAATTGAAGATTACTGACATGATCAGTGAGCTCGTCGACGCTTATAGAACCCGAGCCATGTGCAAAAGCTATGAAAATGATTAGTGCATGCCGTACTACAGAATCAGGAACGGAATTGACATACTCAACCGACTGAGCAGATCATTACCATCCAGGCCTTGTTCGGTTACATGGCTTCGTCGCAAAATCTCCTTTGCAACCCCTTTATGGATCGTCTTGCGCACATCCCCTTGGACACGGAGCGCTTTTATGGGAAGGTGATTTAGAAGTGGGAAACGACGCAGAATCATCACCGCCTGGGATGACGGCATACATGAGTTCGAGAATGACAGTCTAGGGTGGTGTTGAACAAACTGACGTAAAATCCAGCTCTGGATACGCCCATGCACGCCATCGTTCGCCAAGCGCCAAGAATCTTGCGTGCATCATTGCTCTGCCCGCCTTCAAAATCATGTCCAAAGCCGAGACGACCGATAGACTCCAGTCTGCAATAATATTCGCCTTTGCAACAACGACGAGATCGAGCGTGCGTGCACTTACGTTGCCTGGCTCGTCCAGTCCACGATACTGATCTCACACCTACCATCATTGTCAACCACGTGCGTCTTGAGATTGTCTGCGAGCTGAATGGGGAAAAAGAACCGTATGAGAAAGCGTTTGAAATCGCGAAATGCCGGGCAGACTTTCTCGGCGGCGACATATACATCAGCTGTCCCTGCCCGTAACGCTTCTGGACCAAGAGATGGTGCGACGAGCGAACGCATGCGCTTGTGCTCCGATTCACCCTCGACCCACCCAAGTGACTTCCCTAGGAGCCTCGCAACACGCGAACGTACCACCTCACTGTGCGCTGATCGCGGTGCGAAAGTGAGTGACGGTATCGTCTCGAGTGCTCGTTCAAATCATACTCACGGTAATCGTACACGCGCTTCTGCATGATGTACGTCGCCGCTAGCGGATCGCCGACGACGAGCTAAGTTTCAAGAAGTTTAATCAGCCCCCGCGCCGAGGGAAAGATACTGACACATGTTTGAGGACTCACGATGTCAGAGCTGAACAATGCCCCCTTCATCTTGAACACTTTTGCCTGTAGCTCGTCCATCCACGTTGCAAACGCAGTGCCCACTGACTTTTCCGCTACGGTGCGTTGGTGTCCCCATATGTACGAGGCACCTCCCTGGAGACAGAAAGAAAAGCCGTGAGCCAAGACGTCAATCGAGGTGAGCGCATGACAGATATACCGCGGGCATGGGAATTCCGTCAAGCAAAGGACGTTCCAAGCTGATTGCAAGAGCCCACTTGCAGAGGAAAGCACATGCGATTACCATCGCAATCCCCGAAGCGGCGTGCGTCCATGACCAACCCGAGCCGATTGCAGTGAACGCCGTGTTCGATACCACATGCAGTTGTGAAACGATCCATGAAGCTGACATGTGTGGCACGTATATGTACTACTACGCGTGCAAGGATGGGCTTCGTGGATTGGTCCAAAGGGGTTCGGCAGTCGAACAATGAGGGGGATTCAGAAGAGTGAGTCAAGGCCGCCGCTCCTCCATTAATGATTCCGAATCAACGGTCGGCGACAAAGATTACGATTTTCCGGGCGGAAAGGTACTCCGAGCCAAAATTATAAGCCGCGGAGGCAATGTCGCAGCGCCTTGGTAGATCAGAGAAGTACAAAACCAAATCATCATTCATCAATATATTTGTTTGACGTCCTGAGAGATGCCGACTCTTTGAGGGCTCGGGGCCTTGTGGATTTACTGGTACCGGTCAGGTTCGCCCCTTCAATGATCAAGATCAAGCACCGGGCCGTCTAATAAAGTTGTTCCTTGGTCTGGAGCGAACAAATCATACAGATCAGTTCCGCATCCATCAATGGCATAGTATGTTATATATATATCACAGCCTAAATCTGTCGTGTACTTCTGCTGTGGTCATAGCATCATGGAACAGAACGACGAACGTTGTCCTACTTTGCTCGGATGAAGAGACAAAGCTGAAACATCATCTGGAATAACTTGACAGTTCCAAGTCACAATTAGTCACAGATCCCGACACGTTCGCTTATAAGTACATCGGGTGGATACAGATTCTAATCTATGATCAGTTGGCCCCATAGGGTACTCCTACAACGCCATAATAGCAAGTGGTCGAAATGGAAAGTGAAGATAAATAATTAAGAAAACTGCGGGAATGCGCCGAAAAAAAAACAAATTCCGTTTCATATCTGGTTCTCATGGGGTCCGTCGAACCTAAGCGCCACCTCACCACATCACCAATTGAGCACTTGATGACGTACGTTCAACGGCAAGGTGTGCGCAGTTAGTAACCATACCTTGAAACAAGAACGAAACGCACACGTCAACACAGCAGATAATAACAAAAAGGAGGTAAAAATGACTCACATTGTACATCACATATGATGCCTCGTCGTGTCTGGAATCTCTGAATCGGAAATATCGGCTCCCGACGAACGCGCCCATGCAGAAAAATATGATGGTGCTGAGAGGACCCAGTCCCCACAGCAACGAAAGTGCGATAGACCACAAGGGGAGTGCCGACAGAATGTACACTCGCGACCCCTCGGGGGCAATAATGGGCAGCGTACGTCGTCCGGATCGTTTGTCCCCATCAGCATCCGCAAAGTCTTGCGCATGAATGGTTGTAAAGATGAGCAAACCGCTGACGAGCAAAGCGATGGTCGAAGTGTGATCCAATCGGGATTTCGAGGCTACGGAGATCGTTAACGGAGGTAGACGCTTCGCGGCACGGAAATAATGCTTACACATGATCATGGTCGCTCCGGATTCAAATGTGAGATAACCACCCACGTTCATGAGGTTCTTCAATAAGGGATCCGAACTGAAGCCCACGTCGTCGTGAACGATTTCCACCAGCGACAGTGCGGCACTGGCGATAACGACACCTGTGCCATGCAAAGCAGAGAGGAAGAGACAAAAGACGAGAAGTGCCCAACGGAGCCGTCTAGCGGTTGCTACTGAAACTCTGCCTGATGGTAGGGGTCTCCATGGTTTGTTGACAATATCTTCATTTGCGGAAAATGTCTGATTCGAGACGTTGGCCTGCAGTAGGTGAAACCAGACCCAAACGACCGTTCTCAGTACTTGTGAAATCTCGGTCGGTGGGGAAATCGAACATGCAGACACAATCTAGATTCCTGGAGGTGAACAACCATTTACTTCACATGAGTAGAAGTACCCACGACGGGGAAAAAGATGGTCTTGTAATCAGACCTAGTGAAGAGAAATGCGGTTTTGAGCCCGAAAGTGAGCTTGTCAAACGACTTGGACATAAGCATCTCGAGGGAGAGTTGAGATCACATACTCGTCATAGGTCCATGGTTCATATATCTGTGAGTTTCATCTCACAAATAAACAGATAAATGAGTTATTCTACAATCAAAGCGCCATCTGTAACGCAGACAGCAATCTTCACGATTTGTGATCGGTCTTCATTCGACATTCCTGTTCCTGAAAGCGGGGAGAATATCGATGCATGCTCTGGGGGCTGAAACATGCGTTGGCGGTAGAAAAGACAAATCCGGTCAGCCTCAGAGGCAACAACCATGGAAATTGACACACGTAGACCGAACACTCGAATGCGGTCAGCTCCTTATGATTGCGGTGCACAAATAGACAACAATTTTTTTCAAGCCAACGCTTCTCGAGGGCCTTTTCGGTGATTCTGTGAAAGCCAATAATTATTCATAGAACCAATTTCCGAAGTACTGTGATAAAGATCCTCACCGAAACTCATGACTAGCACTTGCGTAGGTTCAAAAGAACATGTATACGAGTTTAAAGAACGCATTTCGGTACAATCACAAAACGCCACACTTGCACAGACTGCCACCCATAACTCAAGTGGCGTCCAGATCCCGCACCTGTGAAAAAAGTCACTAGACGACAGTCATCAAAAGCCCCTGATCCGAAAGGTTCTGGAGGTTCCGGGCTGTCCATTGTTCAATGATGATGTGAAACCAGGACGGTGAAAATAGAACGTCGCCTTTCGAGAGCTTGGGGTGATAGCCGTAAGCGATACCCATTGCAACGGGTACTTCGGCGGCAAAGATATGCTATTTTGACGGGATCTAGGTTCGGCTGTGTGGCGTTGGGGTGATATGTATTCCGAGGATGGGCGGTCCGGAAATAACCACGTGGTCATTAAGGAAAACACATGGTGATGGGTTGAGACTAAATAGCCAGTCTCTTGTACCTATCACTGAGCGTTGATGGACTGTTTCTTTTATGAAGAGCTAGTCGCTGGTCGTGAGAGCCGCGCATCAGCAACAAATAAGAATTTGACGGAAGCTGATGAGGTAGACGAAAGAAACAGGAAAAGGCAGAACAACTTCCGGGAACTATTCAAACCCCGAAGAAAAAGCTCCCACAGGCAGTGTTTCATGTGCGGGCTTCTGTGATGTTGCCAATTGTCAGGTGCCTTTGAGCCATATGACCAGAACCTGTACAATCGCCATCACGTCGGCATTCCGCCGTTCTCATTATACAGCACCGTAGATAAAGCGGTTCCTGTTCCCCTCCTCCTGCTACTGCCCATCCATTAGAAACATGTCTGGTATTCAGATTGGCCCCTTGTATGGCTCATTGTTCTTTTCTGCGGTCATTTCGGTTGGATTCTATGGTGTGACATGTATGCAAACGTGAGTTCCTTGTCGTACGCCGGTGCAGTTTCTAAGCGCCAGAACGAAATTATTCTTCAGGTTTTTCTACTATATTCAGTGAGCACTGCGTTTCTCTGTCTCCTTCATGCGCTTATTTTGTTCCCTAGTTATCAGGAAGACCCCCTGTACATGAAAAGTTTTGTTGCTACGTTGTGGTAAGGCGCCTGTACTTTCGATTTGGAATGTCCTAGAGGAGATTTCGTCGACAGGGGACTGGACACAATTCATCAGGCACTAATCATTAGTGGAGGTTCGTGTTTCACCACAACATCGCTTTGGGGTCAATGTTGAACGGCATGCGCAGTATACAAATATATCATGGCAGGCTTGGTAAACCCGTTGTCGGCATTTACTGTCGTCCAGTGCGTCATCAAAGTCGGCATTTACTGTTTCCCCCCGTCTAATCAGCACGTTTAGAGAGCTGAATGTGTGTTTCGTTCGTTGACTTTTGTGAGACATTGATTACTTATAGCCCGTATCGAGTGGGAGTTGTTAATAACAGTAAGTACTTCGACTCGTGCTCTTATCAACACAGCTGACACCACCAAGACCTTGGTCTCTGTACCCACTCAAGGATTTTTTATCTACCGCATCTATCTATGTGCGTTTCAGTCTTTCTTCGTCCTGCCTGTTGTTCCTTATTTTTTGTTCAGTCAGCGAAAGGAACATTATAGCACCACTCATTTGGGTGAGCAATTATGGTGCACAGCGAATCTCAGCCCTGCTTATATTCCGTAAACCAGCTTCCTCTCGGGATTTTCCAGCTTGGTGAGGCATCTTATGATCACGGAGACTCAAATTCTAACGGACGTCATCGTCATCGGTAGTCGCTGCCCTTCGTAAGCCGTCATCGATGTGTCGTATTCTAAATGTTGAAAGCTGACAATGACGACACACCAGTTTACATAGGAAAGGGGTCAGTGAATCGTGTCCCTTTTGGAGACCCTCTACTTAAGCTCTCTATTGTATTCCAGTGCTCACGTGACCAGCGTCGTCACCCTGAGTGAAAAGTTCTTCACGGTAAACATTTCCTCTATTACTAAAACGAGCGACTCAGAAGACGCCCACAGGACTTGTCTATTGCGTACTGTTCCGTAGCCGCAGGGGTCGACGTATTAATCGCACTATGCTTTACCTATTTGCTTGCCCGCAGGCGTATCGCGACCGGGTTTAAAAGGTAAGCAATCCACCACGTGCATCTTGCCAGGGACTCATTCGTATTGGTTAGCTCCGCCAAGATTCTGCAACTCCTCACAGTGTTTGCGATCAACAGCGGTATCTGGACTGCTATATTTGCCATCTTGACCATCATCTTGGTACGTCGCCTACTAAAATTGCTCCCGAGGATATTAATATGTGATATCCAAGCTGCACGTCTTTCCGTCCGAGCTAATCTACGTCGTATTCGACTTCCCGCTCTGTTCCATCTACTGTAACACGCTACTCGCCAACCTCAACGCCCGAACGTACATCAAGAACCAGTCGTCGACGCTGAACGTCGGCGCCGACTTGATGACCATGTCGCACGGATCGTCTAACAGGTACAACAACTCCCAGACTAACGAAGTCAAGTTCTTCGCGTCCACGCACCAGGTGCGTCCCGTTTTGTTTGGGCTGTTCGAGTCCCGACGCTGATGCGCCCATGTTAGATGTCGAGGCACACCGAGCTCTCAACGACGGTAACCACATCCATGGACGGGAACCAGACAAAGGCGGTTGCTTTGTAGAAAAAGTGAACAATTACGAACAAGGAAATGAGGCGACGTAGACGCTGTCCGCTTGTCTTATTCATTTATGCGACTCATGGACGGTGTTTCGGATGTGTTTCTCCTCTAGTACTGTAGTATTTATTCCCGTATACCTCACTGCGGCCCAATATTGGATAACTCAAGAGTATTGGATATGCCTGTAGTGAACGCCCTTTGCAACCTGCCTTTCAACTCTTGCAATATTGTCGAGTGTTTATCCTGGAAATCACATCATCCTGATTGCCGACTATGGGCCCCACTTGGAGGAACGCCGACCAAGGCACCTCCCGACGGATCCCGCGGGGTTGTTAGTAGTATTAGCATGGGTAAGTAGGAGTCCCGAGGTGCCTGCCCACGCAGAATGTCGCTGTCAATTCAAACTCTGGCCGTAAACGGCCTGGGCCAGGCACTCAGTTGCAAAGGACGGAACCGCGCCCATGCCGCCATTTTCTTTGTCCGTACACAGATCTGAGATCCTATTAAACTGGCTCGAGCACTGCACACGACGCTCCGACCATTACCGTCCGCGACGTTTGCACCGCTGAATCCAGTCAACCAGATTGCTACGTGTTCAGCGCACGGCATACGATCAAGCCACACCGTGACCCGCGGATACGGCCTCGCGCTTTGATCGCACATTACGACAAGATAGGGACCCATTTACTTTATTACTTAAAGCGCTGCCGTGTGGCCCAGATTCGAACAGCGGAGGCGTCGCTGTTCGCGTTCTTCTATCAAAGTGAGATCTGAGCATCGCAGTAAAGACAGCGTAGCATAGACATAACCAAGACAAACTGCAGGCGTGAAGAGTGAAAATTCCGCCATGAAACATTCGGGTCCGCCCAACGGGTTTGGAAGTTGAAGCGCGAAAACACAACATTTACAGCGCTGGGAAATTGAAGAGTGTGTACGGCCGATGGTACGCACAGCACAGCCAAGTTGTGATGGAGCTGTCGTCGGCAAAAATGGCAAAGAGCGAGAGAGGGGACGACGGGAGTTAGGTTTCCGATCCGAAACGTTGTCTCCAAGTTGCCTCCTTGGTGATTCTGGCGGGAGCTGTTAGCGCGCGCATATTTCAAGGGCAGTACAAGCTCGAATGGCTGGGGCCATATCTTTAATGCGAAGAGGGGCATGCCAACGGGAACGTCCGTCAAGGATGTCAAACGCACAGCGCTTTCAGCCTGTCTAATCAACACGAAATTAATTCAGTCCAAGTGTGCCCAACCCGAGCTATCCTCGAACCTTTAAGCAACACTCCGTCGTAATCTTCCACGCGGAACCCAGTGGCTTCGAGGAACGGAAGAAACGTGCGCACGGCCCACTTAGTATGTGCCTTGACCAAGCACCGCACATTACGTGCATTGAGAAGCTGCACGGTCTGCAACGAAGGTACGGTCGACCGCACGTGTTTTAGGAACGTGAGGAAAGTCCCGAATTCCACCCTAGACAGTTGTGGGCGGGTGATTCGCAACGCGAGGCGCGTAATGGACGGAAATACAAGGTCAGGATCGGTAAGGGGAGAGAAATGATCCGCGGTTAGGGTGAGGCGACTGAGGTTGGAACAGTCCTGCGTGAGAAGCTCCAGATGGTCTTTGACGCTAAACGAGTCAATGTTGGGGTTGGGCACGCAGAACTGGACCGAAACAAGTTGGGTGCTGCAGACACGGAGCAAGTCTTTACAGCAGCTAACGTCCGATTGAAGATCGAGGATGAGTTCACAAAGGGCCGAGGGCCCCGCTTGGCAAGCAATAAATGGAAGGGACACGATCGGGATGGGGTTATGTATATGGATTGTGGTTACGGTAGGCGGGATTCCATAACTGAGCGCTTCGGACCAACACAACCGAAAACAGTTGAGAAAGCGGAGCCGAGTGCATAAAGCAAGGAAGTCGGTTGTACGAGAAGAAGACACGCTAAGTGTCCACAGGGGCCAGTCAAGGACGTGCAACGTCTCCGCAGAGTGTTGGAGGGCGCCGAGAATGTTGTTCACGACATCCCTCGACGGCGTGTAGTAGTTTGGGGTACAAGCGAAAGCAACGATGGCAAGGTTAGGCATGCAGCGAAAAAGCAAAGTAAGCAAGTCGAATTCGGTGTCAACATTGTCCGCGTGGTTTCGGATGCGCACGGCAATGTCCAGTCGTTCTGTATGCTCGCCAAGGGGACGTGTTCCAGCAAGGAGGGAGCATCCAGTGGCAGAACGGACAAAGGTGTTCAAAAGAGACGGCAGGTGGTGTGCTCTTCCGATATATATGGATCGGTAAAGATAAGGTACAGCGAGGTGCCACCATTGTTTACAAACGCGAACGAGGGTACGTTTGGTGACGAAGGAGGTACGGATGGCGGCGCTGGATGATTTGGTGTGGATGGTGCCGAAGAGGCTGGCGTAGGTGTAGACGTCGGGGAAGAGGGTGTCGGGAACATAAGTGGCGTGATCGAAAATGCAGATCCAGACTTCGGGAGGGAAGGCGGGCAGCTGAACATGACGTCGGGACATGGCCGACGTTTTGGTGGCGGTGCATTCCGACGGCTTACTTACTCAGGTCACGTTCTCGGATCTCTTAAGAAGTCCACATGCTCCTTATCGTCTTGCGACATGTCCCCTCCAACAGACCTCGAGCAAGTCGTAAGTGAAGAGATCAAGTACGCCGTATATCCAACTATCTACAACTTTCCACTGAGATCCCACACTCTAGAGAATGGCATTTTCGTGAGTTATCAACTGTATCGTCCGAGTCGTGTTCAACAGCTATCGCATTTGCAACACATAGACATATACTTCCATCAGAACAATGCTGAACAACATCATGCCGCTCTTGAGCTGCGTGATGCTGTCTTGCGTCTTCGACGCGACGGCGCCTTTGTGGCCGTCCCTCTCTTCCGCGTAAACACTGGCCCAATGGGACCACACCCCGTTGGTAAGCGTACCCTTTGTTTGTTTTTACAATGGATAAACTGAGTGGTGTACAGGCTCCTATGAGATATGGGTCCCGTCGTCGTCATTCTCATCTGTTTTCTCGTACCTCTGTCAACATAGAGGTCAACTCAGGTAAGTGCCTTTGCGAGTGCTTGTGTCTCCCCGTTTCATGTCGTCATATAGCATCCTTGTTCATCCTCTGACACGCGAAGAGGTTAATCATCTGCTTATCCCCGTCGAAACCACTGACGTCTAAACCGTTCCTTTCCTTAGAGAAAGTACGTCTTCGTTTCTCTTGTTGATGCCATTTTCTAATCTGGTGTGCCACACTAGGGACCACGAACTTCGAAATGCATGGATTGGTCCTCCTTTCCCCTTGGATCTCTCGATGCTCCCTGTTTTAGCCCCGGAAGTTCCGTTACAATACCCCAGCCTCAGTAAGCACATAGTGAATGTATGCGTTCGGGTGCTCTAAAATTTTGCACAGAACTCGGGTATTCGGCTCCCGAACCTGATTTCACGCCCGAAGATCGTCGTCGGATCGGCGCTAACGTTGAACGGATTCTGAGGGGCGAGAAGGAAGCTGCTCGTGCGCCTTCACACTAGGACACTTGTTCAACCCTTCGTAGCTGAAGCGCTATGGACCGAAGGGACTTCACAGTTGTGAGTTGATAATCATGGTGAATTCATTTCTTGATCCAAAGACCCGGTAATCCATTCAATGTCTATTCTTTATCTGATTTGTTTATGTTTTGGATGGATAAATACGCTAAACCCGCCAGTTTGTTACATTGACCGTGGAGTCCAATGCGGACATAAGCAGACACTGAGTGAATAAAGACAGCACATCAAATAAGTAAGCACGTTCCAGAATCATCGTATTTTAGATATTATCCTTGACTTCGGTAGACCCAGGCTACCAAAAACTATGTATAATGTATCTTGTAAACAAAATAACAAAATAATCTGGGAGATGTGTGAATTGGGCATAGAAATCGATTATTGTGCCTTGGATATCTTCATCTAAATCTGAAGATGAAGAAGATATCCATAGTTACTTAACCTCCTTTTCCAAATCACTAATTCTCGACATCATCTCCGTCCTCTCGTTCCTCATTTCCTCATTTGCCTTCTCCAGCTATTCCATCCGCTCGCTAGACCGCGCGCGTCATGCCTCACGGAAGCTGACCCGGCGACCGTATGTTTAATTATTACATAATCAGCATAAATACTAAAACCCTTACCTTGACGCGAGCGTCACCAGATGCCACTCGCTGCCACTATCACGGAACCATACCGCATGGAAGACCTGGAGCGTATTCGCAACGAAATCGAGCAATTCAAGGTTATTGCACTCACATGTTAGCGGTGCACGTCTTGTCTTCTCTGGTTAAGTTCAGAAAGATTGGATGTGCCCCGTCATCCCAAGTGGCAAGATGGAACTCTGCAAGCTGCCGACTTTCGCAAGTTGGGTTTTTCTGACCGTTGTTTATTGAAGAAATCATGGCGGTCATGAAAAAGCTCGAGTGGGAGTTTGGAATGCTTGACAACGATCCGAGACCTGATTTTTATAGGGGCCACAGATTGTGGTTTCCTTTGTCTCTCCGATGTGTCCGTCCTTGTCGACAGGCTTATGACGGAATAAAGGGCGAATGATTTTGAAAAAAATCAGTGCGTGTGTCTTTGTCATTGGCTAACCGGTGACGTAGACGCTGAAGACTCCAGTCCTTGAATCATGTCATCCTAATGTGGCCCTCATCACACACTCGTTAATGGTGAGTTGAACTTCCGCTGCCAATTAAACCTCCTGAGTTTCTCAGGTCGATCAAAGATTCAGAGTCCTGGGATCAAGATGCCACCGGTGGTCTGTCACATCCATTGTCCTTTTGTCTTTTCATTCCTTGTCTCCGTGATCCTTTTCGTAACCTTTTCGTTTTTCTTTTGACAAGGTTTCTCGTGTATGAATGGCTTCAATTATCACAAATGCGGACAACGTCGCTTTTGGTCTCTGCCTCAGTATCTAATGTAAAATTCCGGTTCAACGATACGCGTTGAAGTAGCAGTTTCAGCATTCGCTTCCCAAAAGAGAATTTGGGGTATCGACATGAGACCACGAGCCCCAAGCCAACAATTGTAAGGATCGCGCCGCGGCTGCGCGCGGACACGTGACTAACCGGCTACTTACGACGCCGACCCGGACACTTACGATACGTTTCATTTTCTCTTCATTTTCTCTATGTTCCGCTCCCCCGTCATATGCTGCCCATCATTCTTTGTACGCTGTCGGCGTTGGTACGTTCCGACTTCCTATGTTCTCCTTATTCATCTAGAGACTACATAGCCCTACCGCGATGTACTTAAGGCCGATCGGTCGACATCGATAGCCATCTAATATAGATCCCTCATTCTCCGCTCGCCCGTTTCGTCGCTCGTCCGATCGATACGACGCGCCGCTGCGTCGTCCCGTCCTCGTCAACCTCACCCCCACTCTCTCTAATCCGTCCCCATCGAACTCACACCCCCAGTCGTGATCCGAGCGTGACGCCGGACCGCGCAATACACAATTCGCACCCGATTCTAGCCCATGATGTGAGTCCGTGTTCGTCGTACGATGCGAGGCGAGAAAAAGAAAATATAAAGAGCGAGGATAGATTGTACTGCGAGTGTCTGAACGACTATGCTGTGACTACAAAGACCGTGTGAGGGCGAAAGCCCGAAGCTGCGATAGCGCTGGGTGAAGCAAGCTGCGAGGGCGGGCTGGGAACCGAGCAGCTGTCAGCTAGATTGACCAGTATCTAGCGCAGCAACGGACAAGGGGGCGAACTTACTTTTAGGACAAAGGAAGGGGAGCTTGGCCGTTGCTCTGCGAGTGGGAGTGGTGGGTGGGTGCGAGTAACAGTGCAGCGCGAGAACGAGAGCGCGGTTTCCCCGGAGAACGAAGGGGAGAAGGGGGGCGAGAGGGCGAAGAGAAAGAAGGTTCATCTCGCTTCCTTGTTCACGGACTACTTATACAACGACGACGACGGTGACAAGGTTGAGGACGACGCAGCAGCCCAAAGGTGCGTCTTTCATCGTCTTTACGCTGCCCGTTCACCCTCGTGCTGACCCCTCAACGGTGACGACAACGACGTGGGCGAAGACAATTTTATTTTATTCCTCGTTTATTGTCCGCTGGGGCGTGGCCCCACGGTAGACATTACAGGCTTTGGCGAAGACAACTTGACCACCTCGACGACGGCGACAACGGGGTGGGTCGCCACCGCTGGTATGTTTCCCCGCCAGACAGCACACCCAAAAGCCCCTCTGAAAGGTATTTACAGTCACCCCTGCCCCGACAATGGAATGGATAATAGCGGGATTCTGACGTCGCTGTATAATATGTTGCTGGCCTATACCAGACAAAGGCAAGATCCGAAGTTCAGACCATAAGTCTTATTGTGGCCTATTAACGCTTGTACAGCTTGGCAGGTTAGTGGGATCAAATCGCAGTACCGGGCCACGTCACAGAAGTAGATTATTTACGGGCACACGGCCGGCGGTTCTTCAATGGGACCACTTGTGCGCCTGCATAGTGCTGTGCTCTCCCTCCTTTTTTTCTTTAACTGTCGTGCATAGGTGGTACAGTATGCGCTTTGAGCGAACAACTTGAAGGATGCGCAATAGTAAGACATCTCTAGTAAGAACTAGTATTCTTACAACGACGCGTGAACTAACTACACATACCAGCCTAGCAGTATATCAGATCTGAGTGTGTCTGACATTCCTGGAATGATTAAGATGACACTCGCGAACATGACGCAAAAAATTCTTGCGCTTTATGATAATGGAACATCCATTCCAAATGCATTTGACCGCTCGTCGTTTGTTCATATTCTTGACACCATGATACTCTCTGAAATGATCCGACGCGTCCTTGCAGGAAATAAAAACACCGCATGAACCGGTGACATTCTCGTCTGGCCATTGACAAAGTGATCCCCGGCAAGAGGAGACTTGAACACCTTGTGGTACAGTCACGGTTATTGGCGTTTGCAGATATTCCTGGCTCTGAAATGTCACAAATCCATCAACTTCAGTAGATATGTGTAGACGAGTACTCACCTGCTCTAGTACACCAGGGACACCAATCATCGAGTTCGATTCATGGTGGGATCCAGTTTGGTATGTGGTCGGTGGATGAGAGGGTGCTTCCGAGTCGGTAATGGAAGGAAGGGGAAACACCTGTGTGTCTATAATATTCTGCATCAAAGTTTCAGTCAAGAGCAATAGGGCGTAAGAGAAAATTGCAGCATACGCCTGGGGTTAGTGATGCAGCGAATCCAGCAAGGTCGATATCCCAACCAGACAGGGACACATGTCCTGAGTCAGTTTCGAATGGAGTGAGCATGAATTCAAAAGAATGCAAGGAGGTGCGAAATTGAAGATTCAGCATTCAGAACAGCGACCTTTTATCTGTGCTTGGCGAGGTTTGTCGCCCTAGGAGATCCGGAAATCTGGCAAGCTGATCCATCTAGTCCTCGGATTCATCTTGGGGAAAGAAATGAAAGGACCCCCAGCACGACTTCAACACGCTGTAGCTCACCAAGGTTGGATACACGCTTTCAGACTTCTTCGCGTCCTGTGTTGATATCTGTGGCCGGTGCTCGTTAATGGGCGTGTAATCTCGGCGATTTCACTTATCTGCTGCCAATATTCCTTTTGATAGGCTTTCAGTAGCCTGGGATGTACGTACATATTTTTGATCATTTTTTGCAAAAACAAGGGAGATGACAAGATGCGCAGCCGGTGGAACTCCCTGGTGGACCGGACACTGGCGTCTCCACTCCGCTACTCCGCTCAGCTCTCCTGCACAGCCACACTGGAAGGAGCCTCGAGGAAATGCACCATACTCGTGTCGCGCACGCTCCAACTTACCTCTTACACCGCGTGTTCATTTTCAGAGATTGGGCGCTATCATGTTGGGGATGGAAGAAATATACTGGCTGTGGCTTGGCATTACTGTACATATTGTGTCGCGGTTTCATATACTTAGGGAGTAAGTCGCCGCAATTTGGATGTCCGATTGTCAATAGGACCTCTCACATTTAGTCACACGCCGCCCGTTTCCCTCGGTGCCTAGACTGGCCTTCCGTACACACTAGGCACTGCTCTGTACTTAGGTTTAGGTTAGGTTCTCGAGGAGTGTGCAACGTGGTAACGTGTGCATCCCTGACGATCGTCAGAAATCTGGCGGACTGTTTTGCGCGCCGGTATTACATACACGTTGACATTCCCACACCAATGATGCTCCGCACCTCTAAACAAAAGAAAAATTCGGTGACAACTGGATGCGATGGCCGTGATTCGATCCGTGACGTTAGTTGGGCGGCTTACCTCCCCCCTCCGTTTGGAGCCTTTTTTCCACGTCAGGTCGTGTGCATATAGTTCAAGCTCCTCGTCATGGAACTACTGCGTACAGTTCCAAAAGCCAAAATGACATCCCTCGCGGTGGACAACCAAGCAGCTATCCAAGCCACCGAACGTTTCACCTCAGTGGACACTACCTGACTGGCGCATTCCACAAAGAACTAGTCGCACCCTTAATCGACACGGAATGCAAAAACTCAACATAAGATGGACCCCCGGACACAAGTGCACCCAAGGAATCAGACGCGGAGACGAAGAAGGCGGCAAGCAGAACCACTAGCCCATCCCACTGCGACGTGGCGAACCCAAGACCCTACCGGCTTAGCAAATTGGCCACCAAACAAACATTCATGCACGTATCACCAATGCCACAATGTACGTCTCCTCCCCGAGATTCATACTGATACATAGAATAGACCCAACTACCCCGTCCCTGCGCCTCCTCTTGAAGCTAATCAAAGGCCTTCCCAAGCGGAACGCGTCAATTCTATTCCAACTGCGCACAAGACACATCGCTTAACAAGCATTTGCATAGAATCTCAAAAGCGGACTCTCCCAAGTGCCAGAAATGCAAACAGCATGACGAGTTGACCCCCCACTTCCTGCTGGAATACCCGGCCTATCCTCGATCAGAGCAGAGTTGTGTACCAGCAGAATCACTGCCATTGAGTGTCTGTCAGCCTACATGTGATGATTGGAGCTACGGTACTTACATTGTCTTGCTACGGACATGTAACTCGTGCCAATGATCTGGACCATGTCCCGACTGCATTGCTTCGGTTTAACAGCCTCGTTCACATGCTCTAGGCGCATCAGTGATTGATTCTTGGTGGTACCAATTATGTACTTACGAGTATCAAAACCGCTCGCCGGGGGCCGGAGGGATTTGAATTGGTTATGATAAACGCCGACTCTTGCAACGCGGTGATAAGAAGGCCCCTACCCATTCATAATGCTATTAAGTGGACCATCGCGGAATTCGGAGGCCTCTCACGTTCATATCCGCTCGACCTCGAGAGGCGACCTCCTTCCCACCGTCTCCATTCCATGATGCAAGCTCACGACATGAACGACTGGTTCATCTAATCGCCCAGCATACGGGAACGACCAGAGAAAGTAGGTGAGGTTGATACACACCAATCGGTTTGCAAACTTCTGGTGGGAACTAGTTCGTCAGTGCCACAGAAAACTGGATGTCGTTCCTGTGAAAATGAACTTCCGTCCTGTTCATCAACAATGATACCATCATCAGAAACCCATCTACACCATAGATATCACTGGTGAGGTAAGTCATTTTGTCGTGTGACATACCACTGGTGTCAGCACACGAGTATGGTAGACATCTTTCATCATCGTCGATGTGGGCGCTTCGCCCAGTTGAAGCGCATGTGCCGTGTGCAGTGCAGGGTGGCAGGCTGTCGCTTGAGTCCTTGGCGGCATTGAGGCACTGTCACATATTCCCCGCTATATTGCCAAAGACGAGGCAGACCCAAACACGCGGTACAACAAGTTCAAAAACTTCAGGATACAAGCCACGGCCCGTGAGTTTCCTTCAGACGCATGGTGGCATTAATTACTGAATAAACTTTTGTATACCACATTGGCACATGAAACTGTGTCTCGTAAATAAAGTAGAAGGGACCAGAAAACAATGTTGGCACATGTCTTTTCGCCCTAATGATGTCTTGCACGTTGTAAGCGCACGCAATGGAAATTTTAAACATACTGTCGCAGAGCTGACGATCCTGACACAGGGGGCCAGTTACAGCGGCGATGAATAAGTTCCTAGCGACGCGCAGTGCAATAGGAGCACAATGCAATCATATGGATCAGGGATACGCTGAAGGGTGTGCGAGCAGTGGCACATGAAAATATGAGCAGTGGTGAGCCTTGATACAAGCCTGAAATTATGATAGCATGGCAGTCTTGACAAAGGAGATCACGTATTTTTTCTTCTTGGATGCGCTATGGTCAGGACCGTCCGCTTGTCCGAGATGACGGTCCGTCTCGATCAGAACTTTGACTCCTGGTTTGCAGATGCCTCAGGATCTGAGTTGGGCTTGTTTGGTAGCGAAACAGCATGGTTGGTGCGCTGGGACGGCCTGGTTAGACGGTGTCAGAGCGAGGGGATTTGACAGACCTCGAGCTCCTCAAGGCCTCGCTCTGTGCGTTTTGCGAAAAGTTCCAGGGCGAGGGTGTGCTTGGTGCTCCTGTCGGCTGTGTGTGGGTGAGGGCGATGAGGGGGACGATGGGCATGGCGTGCTCATGGCATCTGCTCGTCGTTCTCAGCATAGATGGCAGTATCACATCAGGGATTGCGGGATCAGGGGCAGTGATGCGTCAGAATATGATAGCAGAGCAGTAAGGAGACACCAAGTTGACACAACACGTGAAAATACGATAGCACGACAGTGCTGTCGTAGATCAGATTCTGCGAGAGGAGGAACATGATTGGAAGAGGTTTGAAAATTGCCGTGACATGCCGGGAACCTGCCTTTCGGATCTTGCGGAGGAAACAATTCGTGATTGTTACATGGCTGGAAATGTCTGCGCCGGCTTTAGGCCACGCCGCAATAAGTTTTGATGGAGTGGATCGGGTTGGCGTCCTTTCGCGGCCTTCATTCCAGGATGAGTCATTATGACCGAGGTTTCATCGGATTTTGAATGAAGTAGGGCGATGGACGCTGGAATTTGAGGACGTGCTGGAAACCAGGAGACTGCGTGGAAGATACTAGTGGGGCGGGCTTGGATCAATGGGAGCCTTGAGGAAAGTGTCGTACTTGTGCCACACACACTCCAACTCGCCCTCTTTACACCGTGTGTTCATATTCAGAGATCCTGGTTGATGCTGTGAGTTCTTGTTATCGTAAGACTGAAGTTGCCCTGTACGAGAATGTGGATATCCGAATGGAGACAGTGGGTCGGGGTGTCGGATCTGAGATCAGAGCCTCGAGTGAGTTAGGAAAGTGTGGCGGCACTGGCGGACAATCGCATGCATGCCGCCCATTATGACATCCCGGAGGAGTTCTTTCCACTCCCCTCGGTGCCCTAGCCTACTGCACAAGTCAACTCTGCTCTGGCGTGTTTGCAACGCGGTAAGGTGTACCTGCCCGGCGATCAGGTTAGGCAAAGAAACCTGGTCATAGATACGGTCTATCATGCATCATGCATCATGCATCATGATTGAGACAACCCGCAGTTGCACTTGCCATCGTCCCACACCCCCTGTTTCTCGCCGCCACCTTCAGTGCTGGAAGACGCTCCGCGTCTCTAAACGAAAAGAAAAATGCACGGTGATGCGATGATACGGTGTTACAACTGGATGGGCTTACCTCCTCCCTCTGTTTGGTGCCTTTTCCACGTCAGTATAGGTTGGTGCAATTCGGGCGTATAAGTTACGAGGAGTCTAGTACCGGGTTTTGTGTAACAAAGGAGATTACAATGAACTAATATGTACAATATCGTCGCTATCCTGATGGCCCACCACCCTTCGTCGTCGTCGCTTTGATGGCCCGCCTGCCTTCGGATGTTATTCGTCGCCGTGTGATGTTGGAGGGACAGTCATGTTGCCTGTGTCGTCGTCGTCGTCGCTGGCCGTGTGGCGTTAGGGGCGCTGTTGCGTCACCTGCACCCTCGTCGTCGTCGTCGTCCTGACGGTTGTCGGGGACTCCAGGTGTGCTATTGCGTTCGTTGTCCGTGTAGTTGTTGGGGGCGCCGATGCGTTTCCTACGTCGTCATCGGCCATATGGTGCTGGGGGCGCAGTTGCGTTGCCTACCTCCTCGCTGTCGACGACGTCTTCTTGATTGATGTTGGGGGCCTCACCATTGTCGTCGTTGTCGCTGCGATTAGCCGGCATTGTGGTGATGGGCTTGTGATGCGGCAGTGGCGTCGTTGTCGTTGACGTGCAGGTAACATGGGCGACGACGAGGCGGTGAGGGAGAAGAGGGCGGGAGGGTGATGGCGTCGGTGAAACGGCGAGGGTGGGGCAAAACGGTGACGGCGAGACGAGGTATGAATGCAACGACAACGACAATGGAAAGGAGGGCGAGAGGAGGGGTGAGGGGAGGGGCGAGAGGGTCATGACGTCGGCGAAATGGCAAGGGTGGGGCTAGACGGTGAGGGCGAGCCGACGTTGATCGAAACGGCGAGGGTGGAGCGATGGCGATGGCGACGGCAAAGCAAAGGGGGAGGGGCGAGAGGGTGGCTATGGCAGCGGACCCGAACTGAGGATGGGCGACGGGAATGGCAGTGGCAGTGGCATTGTCAAGCGACGAGCGCGTGCACACACACAGCCTGCAGCTACCTGCGCATGTGCCCATGCTCGTACTCGCGCGGATGTCGGACCAGAACTGGGGGACGACGGACGGCGGACAGCGGACAGCAGATGGCGATTGTGACGGCGAGCAAACGAGCACGCGCCTACACCGGCAGTCGCCTGTGTCCGTGCTTGTGTTCGTGTGGACGAGGATCGGGAACTGGATGATGGCGATTGCGACGGCGAGCAAACGAGCACGCACCCAGACACGGGCAGTCACGTGTGTCCATGATCGTGCTCGTTCGTACGTTTGGGGTTGGATGGGCGACGGCGAGCGAACGAGCACACGCACACGATGGAAATAGCAAGGGCGAGGGTGAGGGTAAGTATGCGTACCTGATGTACCTGCCGTTCTCGGCGCACGCACGCAAATTGCGGGTCGGGTGAGGGCGAGGACGCGAATTGTGCGGCGCCAGAAGAGGGTGAGCTCCTGTTACTCGGTTTGAGCTGGGCCGAGCCGTAGCCGGGGCTTCTGGGCCAAGCCGGGCCGGGAACAGCACACTAATTGGCCTTCGCTTTGAGCAGCGCGGAAGTTTAGCCAGCAGAAAAACGGGCCGCGGCGACGTGACCCTTTTAGTTAGGCAGCGAGACAACTAAAAATGCAATGTATAGTAGTACACGACAACGGGCAGTCAAAAACTAAAGAGGACGATGATAAACACGACCGGAAAAAAAGGGAGAGGAGGGATCGGGTGACGCAAACGGCACCTGGCGAGATAACAGGAACCGGTCTGAAGCTTAAGGGAGACTGGGCCCTTCGCAACTGAAATCTCGCCAGGGGTATGACGCCATTGGTGGACAGGAGGTAGCGAGAGCTGGCGGTCACTTGTGACGCACAATGTTTAGCTTAGTCCAATTAGATTTGTGTAATAAAACCAATTCATTTACACAAATCTAATTGGACACCGGAATTTGAGGACGTGCTGGAGACTAGGAGACTGCTGGATCGATGGGAGCCTCGAGGAAGTTCTTGTTATCGTAAGACTGTTGCCCTCCGATCTTGTGGTTGAAGTTCTTGCCCTTCACGAGAATGTGGAGATCCGAATGGAGCTGTATACAGCGCCGCGTGCCACGACTTGGTATTAGTAATTCAATCTTACAGTGGGTCGGGGTTTCATTTAGGCCGGATCTGAGATCTGAGCCTCGAGTTAGGACTCGCGAGGAAAGTGTGGCGGCCGCGCAAGCTGCCCCATTTACATATGATATTCCGGGTGAGTTGTTTCCATTTCCCTCGGCGCCCTAGCATACTATACACACTAGTCAACTCTGCTCTGGCGTGTTTGCAACGTGGTAGCGTGTGTATACCCAGTGGCGATTGGCAGGTTAGGCAAAGAAATGGCGGACCACTTTGCAATTGTCGTAGATACGGTCTTGCACACACATTGAGACAATCCGTGGTTGCACTTGCCATTGCCACACTCCCTGCTTCTCGCCTGCCAAACACCTTCAAGAAAAAGACGGTGCTGGAAGATGCTCCGCGTCTCTGAACGAAAAGAAAAATGCACGGTGATGCGGTGATACGGTGTCACAACTGGATGGGCTTACCTCCTTCCTCTTTTTGGTGCCTTTTCCACGTCGGGCTGTATGTATGTATAGGTCGGTGCAACTTGAGCGTAGAAATTACGATGAGTCTATGTACCGGATTTTGTGTAACAATAGCACAGAAAAAAGTAATTACAATGAAATAATATGTACAATATCGTCGTTGTCCTGATGGCCCACCAGCCTTCGTCGCCGTGTGGTGTCGGGGGCGCCGTTGCGTCGCCTGCACCCTCGTCGTCGTTGCCGTCGGGGACTCCGGGTGCGCTACCGCATTCGTTGTCCGTGTAGTTATTGGGGGTGCCGATGCGTTTCCTACCTCCTCGCCGTCGACGTCGTCTTCTTGATTGATGTCAGGGGCCTCACCGTCGTCGCCGTGCAGGCGATGGGCGACGGCGAGGCGGTGAGGGAGAAGAGGACGGGAGGAAGGGCAGGACGGTGATGGCATCGGTGAAACAGCGAGGGTGGAGACAGCGATGGCGACAGCGAGGCAAAAGAGAAGGGGCGAGAGGGTGACTACGGCGGACCGGCGACAAGCGACGGGGATGGCAACGGCAGTGGCAATGGCAAGCGACGAGCGCGTGCACACGCAAATTACGGGTCGGGTGAGGACGAGGACGAGCGTAAAGACGAACTGTGAGCTCCTGTTACTCGGTAGTAGGCCGGGGGTGAGCTTGAGCCGGGCCGAGCCGTTAGTAAAAGCTCAGCTTGACTTTTTTGCAAACCCTAGCGGTCAAAAGCCGAGCCGTAGCCGGGGCTTCTCAGGGGCCAAGCCGGGCCGGGAACAGCACTAATAGTAGTGTAGATCTGATTAGTCAGCGGTTGCCGTTATGCTTATGTAACGTTGTAGCATAGCATGAAAGCCGGCGAGCCGCTCCGGCGTCACACGAAAGCTTAGTACGATATCGTGTGCTGCTCACCGTACCTTCTCTGCACGACTCGCTAGTGACTTAGCGCGTGCTCGAATTCTTTTCCCCGCTGTGAACTATAGTTTTTCTGGATCACGAGTCACGCGACTTGAAGCTCAAGCGCTCAAGGCTGGTTTGAACATCGTTGGCGGGTATTCAAATATTCACTGCACAGAGCACTCTGCATGACAGCTTGGCATGAAGGGAACGTGTACTCTTGGTCCGCTCTGTGTCCCTGCGAGAAGTCGGTAGATATGCCAGCACTGAACGTGCCGAGCCGCTCAGTACACGCAGGGCATGCGACAACAGGCCGGACATATAGTCAGAAATGCGAGCGAATAACGCACGGACCGGCAGTGTGCGACATTAAAATACTGGTCATGACCATACGAAGACAGATTATTTGAGCGCCACACACACGGATCGACGTCGACGATGAGAAAACGACACCTGGCATTAACTCTGGAAGGACCGAGCGAACTCCACACTCGATGCCAATCACCTAGTACTTAGTACGTATATCATTCAGCACCACACGAAGTAGTTTACATCGAGGTCGGACTGAGCTTTTGTCGAGAAATCGAAAAGCTGTGCACCCTAAATAAGATCGGGACGAAAACGGGTAACAGCTTGTCTTGTCACGTTCGAGATGCTCAATGACCGACTTTCAACAGACAGGCAAACCACCGCTTCATTTGAGCAAACCAAAGGCTCCACTAGAAGAAGCAATAATGACCCCATCCAAGCCGCGCACATTGTCTAGCACGATCGTCATCAAACTTGGTGATTTGATCACCTGATTTGATCTTTTAGCAGTCTCATGGATACCCATGCACAGGTACATCGTCCATCGTTCATGAAGAAACACAAAAGCCTCTTCTATCGACATTGTCTGCCGTTGTCGAGACCGTCATACGCCTGCGCAGTCTAGGTCACAAGGTCGTCCTCGTCAGCTCTGGTGCAATTGGCGTTGGTCTGCGTACGATGGGGCTTCCTCAACGCCCAAAAAGTCTTCCAAAGAAACAGGTAGGTTTTATTTTATTTTATTTTTGCTCGTGCGTTTGATCGCCCTGGAACATACAGGCGCTTTTTGCCATCGGACAAGGTCGGCTCATCGCACTTTGGGATAACCTGTTTGGTCAATTCGATCAGCGCATCGCGCAGATTTTGTTGACCCGTGGAGATATTTCGGACGTACGCACGTTTGCACCCTATGAAGGGTTTCGCGACTAATATCCGTTTCTGGGTAGCGAACGCGTTATTTGAATGCGGTAAATACTTTCAGGGAGCTCTTGAGCATGGGCATCATACCCATCGTGAACGAAAACGACGCGGTCTCCGTCAGCGTGCGTCAGGAAGTCCTTTGTTCCTTGTGTCCGCTGGCTGAGGCTGCTGCAGGAAATAAAATTTGGTGACAACGATACCCTTTCCGCGATCACGTCATCCATGATTCATGCCGATTATCTCTTCCTCCTCACGGACGTGGACGGGCTGTACACAGCAAACCCGCGCAAAGATTTAAACGCAAAGAAAATTGATGTCGTAACATCCGTTGCGGACATCCGATCCCGAGGTTAGTCTCGCAGAGTTCTTCATAACAGCCATCGATGCTCATGCTTTACCCAAGTAAGCGCGTCTACGCTAGGGTCGAGACTAGGTACCGGTGGAATGGAAACAAAACTGATCGCGGCGGAAATCGCGACTGGCGCAGGTATCACAACCGTTATCACGTCAAGCAAACAGCCCTCCACGATCGTGGATATCATCGATTACTATACCCAGCTGCGACTCCAGTCTGTATCTTCATCAGGCACGGCAAGCCCGGTGCCGAAACTCCAAACAATCGACTTGGATCATGTCAGCGCGACATTAAGCTTGCCACGACCGCCGCACACGGTGTTCAAACCTGCCGCAATGGCAATGCGAGACTTGAAATCCTGGACAAGTCATACGTTATTCCCTGCAGGGGGCGTTATCATCGACGGTGGCGCATACGCGGTGCTGTCGCGACGCGAATCAGGTGGGCGGTTGCTCCCGGTGGGTGTGCTTGGCGTCCGAGGATCATTTGCGTCGGGACAAGCTGTCCGGATTCTTGTCCGGAAGCTTCCGGAAGGTGTGTCAGAAGAGAAGACGGCGCTGCTTCCGGATTTAGACGTGACGCCATCGCTTACCCGAGCGCCTTCCCCTTCGTTCGTGGTTGACGATCCCCCAGCCGACGCAGAGGATGACGATCCCCATGGGGCGGATGAGGTGGGGTCGGAGAGCGATGTGTGGGACGTAAAAGAAGTCGGGCGGGGCCTTGCGAATTACAATTCGGTGCAGATTTCACGGGTCAAGGGCCTGAACAGGTACGTCCGTTTGAGACTGGCAAGGGTCGCGTGTATCTGAGAGCCGGCTCCCTAGCACCCGCATCCCTCAGCTGTTGGGCTATGCGGATACAGATCATGTAGTTGAGAACATTACGATCCGGACACCTAAACAGTAGTTGTTTGTTGTTGTTGTATGACAAATACCACTCACATACTATATCACGATGGCAAACTGTTTTTCTTCCCGAAGCTCATAGATGTACCACGGAAACTCCATCCGACTTCTTGCGGGCAAGTTTCGTCCTGTTCTCCATCGTCACACTTGACTGAAGCAACCAATACAGGCAACAGTCACCCAGAGCTCGCCCAATCCGTGGCCGAGCGGTGAGCCGCACCTTCCCATAGCGGTTCTACGCAGTCCACGGACTGTTGATTCTCATCCACAGGCTTGGAGTCTCCCTCACTCCATGCATGCCCCAAAAATTTTCCAATGGCGAGATTAATGTCAAAATAGCCGAGTCTGTCCGGGAAGAGGACGTATTCATCATCCAGTCGGGATGTCGGGACGTCAACGACAACTTAATGGAGCTTCTCGTGCTTATATCTGCCTGCAAGACCGCCTCTGCGCGCCGTATCACCGCCGTCATCCCTTGCTTTCCGTATGCTCGGATGGACAAGAAGGACAAGTCGCGCGCACCCATTACAGCAAAGCTCGTCGCCAATATGCTGGCCGTCGCCGGGTGTGATCACGTGATCACGATGGACTTGCATGCAAGCCAGATACAAGGTTTCTTCGACATACCCGTAGACAACCTCTTCTCGGAGCCTTTGATATTATCATACATCAAAACACGCATTGATGGCTGGACAGACAGCATCATTGTCAGTCCTGACGCTGGTGGCGCTAAAAGGTAAGTGATCGATCCCGAAAGGGGAACCTTTACCGTTCTACGAGGCCCTGGGCTTATATACTTTTTTAGAGTGACGGCGATCGCAGATAAACTTGGTGTCGAATTTGCCTTGATTCATAAAAAGCGGGATGGCAGGTCCGAGGATTCTCCTGAACGAATGGAACTATTGGTAGGCGATGTACGGGATAAGGTATGTCCATTTAGGACTTTCCTGTTGTGTTCTGGTTATCGAGCTATGGTTGACAGGTTGCTATTTTGGTGGATGATATGATTGATACCGGCCACACACTAGAGCTGGCGGTGCGGACGTTGAAAGATAAGGGCGCGAAGACCATCCACGCTTTAATATCTCATGGTGGGTGCTTATGGCCGAGGTGCGGGGCCTTGGAATAACTGCTATATCAGGTTTATTTGCGGAAGTGGACATGAACAGTTTGGAAAACCTGCCGTTAGAGCACATAGTGGTATGTACGCTTTGTGAGTCAATGTCGACGTACTGAATGGAGGATAGGTTACCAACACAATACCTCAAAAAGAACACAAAATGCTTTGTTCCAAGATCATCACAATGGACATTACCTCCACGATCGCAGAGAGCATCCGGAGAACGCACAATGGAGAAAGCATTAGTTTGCTGTTTGGTGAATGGGCGGATAATAGAGGATTAGACATTGTGATCTAATCTAGTGCGCAAGTTGCGTCAAATTTATGGAATAAGTATCGCGCAGCAGTCAATATAGATTAGGCGCCTTATCTCTAGCATCATGGTGCACATGTCAGATTGTGACGATGTCAGCTAAGTGTTGAACGCTGAGGCGTAAGGACAGAGGTCGAGATTGTACCGCCATGAACGGACGCTGACAAGCAATGGCGCAATTGATCGTGGGGCGCCGTGCCGCCGCACGTGTGGCATGGCTTGTTCTTCGTTACTATTAGTATTACTATGGATTCTTCAAGCCCAAGTTTGAGGCGGAGTGATCATTTCCCGCCACCCAGATAACGCGTGTACTTCCTGTAAGAACGGAGTGCGATTTAGTTGCAGATAAGAGTTGATTGGTAATCTCTCTCATGGTTTTGCACGTTCTGAGATCCGAGCTCTCCCAACACGGTTTCTTGGAAATCCTGTGGTCACACGATACGCAAAGAAGGTGCCATTTCGTCCTTGCATTGCATCATTCCTTGCGCCCAGCCAGAAGTGTTTCATTGATGACGGCTACTTAAATCTGCCGCTCTAATTCGGCGACGTGATTTAACCGAACGCATATAAGTCGTTCCGGACCAGATTTTGCCTATCTCGTCACTTCCCTCCACTATCATGTCTGGCGGCTTTTGGGCGCGATCTCGGAGGGCAAGCAGCGAGGAGGAAAGCTTGGACAAAGATGAAAAACAGCCTGTCAAGCAAGTGGCAACTGACGATGCAGGTCCCGGCGGGCTCACTTTCGAGGAAGGTGTGTCGAGTCAATCCTTTGCAGCTCATTGATCCAACGATTGCTGTATAGACACTGCCGGAGGACTTGGGCGCCATCTTGGTGTCACCTCGTGCACCCTTCTCATTGTCGGTCGCATCATCGGTACCGGTATCTTCTCGACGCCTTCTTCGATTTTGAACGGCGTAGGCTCTGTCGGGGCGTCGCTCATGCTCTGGGTCCTCGGATTCCTCCTCTCCTTCTGTGGATTATTCATTTGGCTCGAGTTTGGAACGATGTTTCCCCGCAGCGGTGGTGAAAAGGTCTACTTGGAAGCCGTCTATCAGAGACCGAAGTACCTCGCGACAGTGGTATTCGCCGCAAATGCGATCTTGCTCGGATTCACTGCGAGTGGATGTATTGTGAGTGCCAAGTAGACCTGGAGGTCTACTTGATCACTGAACAGTATATAGGTGTTTGCGAGCAAGTAGGCCTGCATCGTGATTCTCCCGTGTCGCAAGTGCCCTGACATCACTCTAGCATTCTTGTTTCTGCGGGAAAGGTCGCAACAACCTGGACTGAACGCGGCATTGCTCTTGGAGGTTCGTTTCATCTCCTATGAGCGCTGAGATCTTATCGAGGGTCGTTCTCAGTGATATTTTTCGTGACGTTAATCCACGGTCTTACGCCACGCACTGGCGTAGTCATCATGAACGTGAGCGTTCAGTCATAATTTCAATCTCTGCATGCGTTTTGATGCATCAGGAATGTAGTCGTTGACGTTGTTCAAGATCATCATCCTCATCTTTATCGTGATAACAGGCTGGGTCGTGTTGTCGGGCAAGACGCACATCGCTGACCCAGATGTCAACTTCAGGAATGCTTTTGTTGGGAGTGCAACCAGTAGTAGCAATGCAAGTATCGATTTCTCTTCCTCTCTTAGTGATTGGATATTGACAACGGGGTATAGTATGCAACCGCAACCTTCAAGGTTCTCAACGCGTACAGTGGTTGGTCGAATGTCAACTACGTACTCAATAACGTCCGGAATCCGGTCCGGACGTTGAAAATTGCTGGGCCACTTGGGCTGGGTATATGCGCAGCCCTTTATCTCCTTGCGAATATCGCCTATTTCAGCGCGGCCACCAAGGTAAGCTGACCACATTTTCCCCCGATACCTCGGATAGTGAGCGAGGCAATCGATACGACCTTTTCTGGGAATAGGCGCAGATCGAGTCATCTGGAGTGACTGTGGCTGCATTGTTTTTCAAAAATGTTTTTGGAACGGCGGCAGAACGTGCTCTGAGTGTCTTTGTTGCTCTGAGGTAGGAGTTGTTTCCATTTCCTGCTCATAGGCTTTGCTTACTTGTCTTGCTCGATGAATGATATCGACGACGCAGCGCGCTAGGAGTGAGTGTTGACGTTTAAACGATGTTGTCCCATGCTGATATAGGTTTAGAATGTCGTCACCGTCGTATGTGTTGATATATATGGTTGACCATGTTGATGTTTATAAAAGTGGACAGACGTTTGCTGCTTCTCGCGTTAACCAGGGTAAGTACATACATACTATCTTTGAGTCGCTTTGAGGTTAACATGCGACAGAACTTGCCAAAGAAGGGATCCCGCTCCCGTTCGGAAACAAGTTTTGGGCATCGAACTGGCCTACAGGAAAGTCACCTTTACCTGGGCTCATAATCCATTTGATCCCTTCGGTGAGAATTAGTCTTGATTATCCTTTGGAAGAATAGATCGAACTGCGGTTGTAGGTTATCGTGATTCTTGCGCCCCCTATGAAGGTTGCATATCCCTTTATCTTGGATGTAGAAGGGTATCCTAGTCAGATCATCAACTTCTTCATTGTTATCGTACGTCGTCCTACCTCTCTGTTCGTGCACGTGTAATGTCGCGTAGGGGCTCTTTTGGATGCGTTGGAAGAGGCCCGATATCCCCAGACCATTCAAGGGTATGTTGATTCTGAGTCTAGGTGATTGGTGATGACGCCCGTTGCTTCAGTCTGGTTACCTCTAGCAGTATTTTATCTCGCTGCAGCTATATTCCGTGAGTGTTGTTCTGTGCGTTTAACTAAGGGACTAATGCAAAGTTCTCGCAGTTCTTGTTGCACCATTCCTCCGTCCAGCCAATGGAGTCGGTGATACACCTCCTCTACCCTATTATTTGTACGTCGCGTCCCTTGTTCGTCGCAGGGTTAAAGTTCGTATTTCGGACCGAGGGCTGATTTTGGGTGATGTGACAGGTACTGTCTCGTTGGGATTGGGGTCATGCTTGTCGGCGTCGCTTATTGGGTTGGTTGGCGCATCATGTTACCAAGGGTGTTTGGGTACGAGCTCGTACCGCGGAAAGAGAAGTTGGAAGATGGCACTGTTGTGACCTTGGTGTGTGCCTTCAGACCCCCAAGGCAAACTGATTTTGATTGACTCGTCGTTCAAGTTTTCGCGCAAGAAAATACAGTGATACCCTGAACAATAATTATTATACCATTCGACGTTACATGACTTGCTCATGTGAATTTCTATTACTTCATGAGATGAATGGAAGTCTCGAGGTTTTCATGGGGTGTTTATTGTGTCAACATAGAAAAAGGCAAGTGCCATGAACCTTCGGATGAATGTCTCGCCCGACTCTAGTGAGGTTGCTAGCCCCTGGTCACTCCAGAATGTTACCACTGTAGACCGACTTTCTTTGGCGCTGATCTCCGACGCGACCGGGCGGGGAGGAGAAATAGTGAACTACAATGTATTACTCTCAACATGGACATGTCGCTAAGAGTATGTGTGAAAGTCAATTTATACTATCACTGACTCACATCAAATGCGAAATTATGACCATTTCATGAATAACAACACAACAAATTTCTTTCAGATCCGGAGGAGTTTGGACCTTGAGGTCAGCGGAATCGATCGATGGGTCATACCAAATGCGAAATTTCGTCACCCTCAGGCTGAAATAGTTTTCGTCCAATAGCAACTCATTCTCCCTTTCATTCTCCGAAATGGATCCATGTGAGGTACCCCAAGCGCAGTATGAGCGAGATCAGATTAGATGTGGCCAGGGATGCGCGCATTTGACCAATTTCAACCACCATCTGTCGACCACGTTTCCGTCTCTACATGCATGACTTTAGAAGGCAGTCGGAGTTGGCGCCTGACTCTGCGGCATTCGCCGGCGCTTCTTCCAGCATGTGCTGCATCGAACTTTATCAACACATTCGTGGAAAGCTCTTCCCTATCCAGGTCTACCATCTGAGCGACCAAGGCTCATAAACAGTATCCCAATAGCCAATCAAGACATGATTGTATCCTGTAAGTTGGTCTCCGAGTAGGAGTTGGCAGACAACTCACCCCGTGAAATTGTGGAGTCTACGGAAGATTCTGACCGAGGGCTGTCCATCAATAGATGCCGTAACGCAGGAACGTGTGTGCCAGTAGCCCCGAGAGCAACTGAACGCCGGTGCCGGACGAGGTGGAGAGAAGGAGGCGGAACCGGCAGCCCATAGATGAAGCTTTGTGGCTGCGCTCGTGCGTTACTGCGGGGCCACAGAGCACCACACTCACGCCTTATTACCCCTTCCTCGCCGGCTGTCTCTCTGCTTTTGCAGCATCTGTCTTTGCACATTTTTGCATTGTGCTTTCCTTTAAATTCGCCAGGTTTTGAACTGAAAAGGTGACGCGGATCAAGACGATAATTTTACGTGACCATGCAGTCAGCTTATCGTTATCGTTCCCGGCGGAGGAAAAGGCTTCTTAGACCTGCAACTTCTCTAGGTTTCAAAGCGCCAATCCTATCAGACCTACCCTCTCTTTCCCCCCACCATGTCCGAGATCTTTTGGACAAATTTTTGGAAGACAAAGGATGAAAAGGATAGCACTTGTCAGGATATCGACAAGAATCAACATGTCAAAGACCTTGCATCTGCTATTGATGTAGGCGAACTGTCTTTTGAAGAAGGTGCATCGTTTTACTGTCATTCAGCTAATGATGGCCTTGGTTAATTATCATTTTGCACAGACGCTTCTGGAGGGCTCGGTCGCCATCTCGGCGTGACATCATGCACACTTCTCATTGCTGGAGGTATCATCGGAAGCGGTATCTTCTCCACGCCGTCTTCGATTCTGGGCTCCGTGGGATCTGTCGGTGCATCGCTTATGCTCTGGGTACTTGGGTTTCTACTCTCCTTCTGTGGGCTGTTTATCTGGCTCGAGTTTGGGACCATGATTCCCCGTAGTGGCGGAGAAAAGGTCTACTTGGAAGCTGTCTATGAGAAACCAAAGTACCTTGCAACAGCAGTGTTTGCTGCGAATGTAATTTTGCTGGGATCCGATGCCAGCGGATGTGTTGTGAGTACGATTGTTTGGAGACATGGTTATAGTGTTTTAGCGGTACTATATAGGTATTTGCGAGCAAGTGGGTAGCTGCCTGATTCTCCAAGTACATACGTTGTATATCCTGATATCACTCTAGCATCCTTGTTTCTGCGGGAAATATTGCAACGACGTGGTCAGAGCGCGGCATTGCTCTCGGAGGTTCGTCTTATTGCCTGTCCGATATGGGTGCTCATCGCATCCCTAGTGATAGTTTTCGTAACGCTTCTTCACGGACTAACTCCGAGAGTCGGCGTGTACTTTATGAATGTGAGTATAGCCATGTCTTTCGTCTCGCATACCCCTTGACGACGGGACATCTCAGCTACTGTCCACATTCAAAATCATCATCCTCGTTTTTATTGTGATATCAGGACTTGTCGTTCTGACGGGCAAAACACACATCGCGGACCCGAAAGCCAATTTTAGTAATGCATTCGTTGGTAGTTCTCACAGTAGCGGGGATGTGAGTGGTTTCGGTTTCATCGATGAAACGTATCTGTTTCCAACAAGAATGCGCAGTATGCGACGGCAACGTTCAAGGTCCTGTTTGCATACTCTGGTTGGTCTGGCGCCAACTACGTGCTCAATAATGTGCGAAATCCTGTGCGGACGCTCAAGGTCGCAGCACCTCTTGGGCTGGGTATATGTGCTACATTATATATTCTTGCCAACATCGCGTATTTTAGTGCGGCCACCAAGGTATTTCAACCATTTCCTATCTGCATTCTTACACGAAGTAATTCATCTTCTGTTGATGGTCGTAGGAGGAGATCGACTCATCTGGGGTGATTGTAGCTGCGTTGTTTTTCAGGAATGTGTTCGGAGAGACGGCGGAGCGTGCACTGGGTATTTTTGTTGCACTAAGGTATGTTATATGTTGCTGTTCCTTCCCTAATCATATCCGCTGCTGATTTGCATTGTGTGATGTAAATATTGATGATTTAGTGCACTGGGGGTGAGCCACAATTTCCTGGATATCGAGTGTGTTTTTGACTGAAGTTGGCTTAGAGCGTCGTCAATGGTGTATGTGCGAACGCTTGGGTACTTGCATTAATGCTTATATTAAAATCGACAGGCATTCACTGCTGCTCGGATTAACCAAGGTGAGGCTATAGTTTTTTGTCAAGACATAGCTCATTCTCCTGAAAATAGAACTTGCTAAGGAGGGGATACCGCTCCCATTCGGAAACAAATTCTGGGCATCAAATTGGCCCACGGGGAAGTCCCCTTTACCTGGATATATACTCCATTTGATCGTAACAGTGAGCATACGGTATTGATTATGTTATATATGAATTCACTGACGGCTTTGCGAATGCAGGTTATCGTGATTGTGGTACCACCTATGAAGGTTGCGTATCCCTTTATATTAGACATCCAAGGGTACCCAACTCAGATCGTCTACCTTTTCGTCGTCGTCGTACGTCATCTATCTCTTTATTTCTCCGTTATACAATATGTAAATACCCCATTTTAGGGACTCTTTTGGATGCGTTGGAAGAGGCCGGACATCCCCAGACCATTCAAGGGTGGGCGCATTCCGTTTCGACGGCAATTGCGATTAACACATGCTCGGTTCAGTCTGGTTGCCTCTAGCCGTGTTCTATCTCGCTGTAACTGTCTTTCGTGGGTATCGTCTATCATACGCACGGTTTTGTAAGATATTTCATGACAACATTTTGCAGTTATTGTTGCACCATTTATCCGTCCAGCCGATGGTGTGGGTGATACACCACCTTTACCATATTATTTGTGCGCCGCATGTTCTTTTTTGATCAGATAATTATTCCTACTTACTGATGATATGGGAATGAAAGGTACTGTCTCGTTGGGATTGGCGTCTTGTTTTTCGGTGCTGGCTATTGGGCTGGGTGGCGTATTTTGTTACCAAAGATGTTTGGATATGAGCTCGTACCACGAAAGGAGACGCTAGAAGATGGCACTACCGTGACCATGGTAGGCCTCAGATTCCACGAATTGATCTAGCTAACACGATTTATTGTTCAAGTTTTCGTGTAAAGAAGTCAAGTAATTACTTGATGATTTTGGTCTGTTGGTACTTATTTTCAGATTATGCCTCGCATTGGGGGAATGCTGTGTGCTGGCGTGCTATAAGTACGCGTCGGCGTCCTGTTTTCGACTAACCGTCGCTGTCCTTGGATGTTATCAATTTTGGCTGATGAATAGCGAGCAGATTGGCCAAAACAAAAACATACCTGTAGGTGAGACCAGTTCACTAGCGTGCGTCACCAGTAGGACGCCGCTTTCCCACTGGGTCCGGTATAAGTATCTCCCATGGAAAAGGAACCCGTAGCCTGATAGTCGAGTTTCGTGATCCACGTGCTCTGTTACCCCCCGAGGTCCGCGGCAAGCACCATCCAAGCCCGATCACTGTCCATCCAGTGTAGAGATGAGATGCTCCGAGCAAAAATTACAGATGCATAAGTCAAAACGTACGGAACCGACTAGGTGGCATGTTTTTCGCTGTCCGAACGACTGCGTTGTCGCAGCGTTGAGGCATGAAGTGAAGGACGAGCGGCGCTGACTCACCGTAATCAATGATTACGAAGGTTGCAGTATGACACCATCTAGATCCAGGCTGAGATGTGCCGCAGGTGCTTCAACCGCAAGCGCAGCTTCGGGCCGGAAAGCCCTCCGGACTTTCGCCCTCACATGGTTCTAGCAATCCATAGGCTAACCTCGAACCGTACGAAGTGCACGGATTCTATTTTTCCAACCTGTGAGAACATGCTACAAAGGTGAATGTGCCTGGTGACTCCACACGTGGCGTAATTACATTGTTGAGAATGTTTTTTCCGATCGGGCAGAACGATGCGAAGGGAACAAGGGTAAGCAGTAGGGTGTGACCTGGGATTCCCTGTAGGTGCTACAACTATGATATGTAGATACAAAATAAAACCAATACATCCGACGCACGGATGCGATCGCAATTGACTTGGGGGATGGTGTCATGGTGTTGCCACCCCTCTCGGGTTCTCGCCATGTCGCTCAACTCAACTATTGTGGTGTGCCCATGTACCGCGGCACACGGTGTCGATCTTGTTAGTGCGGCGGACATGCAGACTCGGATGCGTTTCCCCTACCGTCATTGCTGACGCACCTGTTGCGACGGCGGTGGCACTAGACCTGTCGGTGCATCCCACGTGACGGTCAACTCGGACGCACCGTCGTCGATCGGCTAGAGTAGAAACAGCGAAGAAAAGGGATAGACGGGAACGAACTTGAAGAGTGGGCACATCTCACTCGTCCCGTGCTTTCGGCCTAGCCTGTCTTGAAACAGTATTGGGAGGAGTAGTCTTGAAGACTACACCGTAGCTCACTTGGTTGAAAACACTTTGGTAATGCTACCTACGGTACTCGAAACCGTGATTAGGTAATCCGGTGGCTGTACGACCGCACACGAATATGCAACACAACAGCCTCTCACCGAGCGGGCATGGCTGCGGCAAGAACGGAGCCTGTTCCTCATTCGTGCACGTGATCACGCGAGCCACGGAGACACTGGCGTCACGCATGATATAGTGGAATCTTGGCTCTAAATTTGGCTCTTTTACGCGCTATGGACGTATGGCTGCGAGGCACAAAGAAGACGACATTTCGACCTCGCCTTACATCATTGTCTTATCGCTATCGCCTCGGTCCATAATGGGGACTATTTAAACCATTCAGACCTATCAGACAGGCTTTGCACATACACCTTTCTCATTATTCCTTGCCATCATGTCTGGGAGCTTCTGGGCGCGTTTCAGCAAGTATGACGGTGATGAAGATAATCCAGATCAGGACATCGGTGAGAAGAAAACACCACATGCTGCTGATGTTGGTCCCGGTGGACTCTCTCTCTCGGAAGGTGAGTCGAATCGCGTTTTCAACTCATTTTCCTCTTGGTTCAATGATTACTTCCTAGATGCTGCTGGAGGGCTCGGTCGTCATCTCGGCATCTTTTCATGCACGCTTCTCATCGTCGGACGAATCATCGGCACTGGAATCTTCTCCACGCCTTCTTCCATTCTAACTGGCGTAGGCTCCGTCGGCGCATCTCTCATGCTCTGGCTGTTTGGATTCATCCTGTCATTCTGTGGCTTATTCATCTGGCTCGAATTCGGGACAATGTTTCCCCGAAGTGGTGGAGAAAAAGTCTACTTGGAGGCTGTCTATCAGAGACCAAAATATCTTGCTACGGTGATTTTCGCTGCAAATGCGATTATTCTTGGATTTACTGCAAGCGGGTGTATTGTAAGTGCATGGTTGGTGTATATGGCTTTGTCTGATTTATCCTTTGGGGAGGTCTTCGCAAGCAAGTAAGCCGATAAATTGATCATTATGCACCTCGTGGTCTTGATGTTACTCTAGTATCCTTGTTTCTGCGGGCATGACCGCAACAACGTGGTCTGAACGTGGAATTGCTCTTGCAGGTTTGTTTTATATTCCATATGTTATTTGACTGAAAGTTGATGGAACATCGTCATCAGTTATTGTCTTTGTGTCGCTTCTTCATGGTCTCATGCCACAGACCGGCGTTTACATCATGAACGTGCGCATATAACCTTTCTTTTGGACGGAATACCCTTTGATAGCCCAGGGTCTTAGTTACTGTCGGTGTTCAAGATAATCATCCTCGTTTTTGTTGTGATTACCGGATGGGTGGTGCTATCAGGCAAGACAAATATCGCTGATCCAACAGCCAACTTTAGGGACGCGTTCGATGGCAGTTCCCACAGCAGCTACAATGTGTGTACTTGTTGAGCATTTATAACAGTTAGGTGCTAACGTAATGCAGTATGCGACAGCAACCTTCAAGGTGTTATTCGCCTATTCTGGCTGGTCTAATGTCAACTACGTACTCAATAATGTCCGAAATCCGGTTCGGACCCTAATGATTGCTGGACCCCTTGGGCTAGGTATATGTGCTGCTCTCTACATACTTGCAAATATTGCATATTTCAGCGCAGCGAGCAAGGTTTGGTCATACCCGTGTTTCATTCATAGATGCGTTAAATTTTGTTAATGATAGGCTGAAATCGAGGCATCTGGAGTAACTGTGGCTGCACTATTTTTTAGAAATGTATTCGGCACGGCAGCGGAGCGCGCATTGTCTGTCTTTGTTGCCCTTAGGTCAGTTTCGTCTTCTCTTTTTCTGAATATATTGACTTCTCGTAGTCTAAATTCAATTACATAGTGCACTTGGAGTGAGTATTAGTGTTTATGACGACATTGATTTCGTACTGATACTACTTCAGAACGTCATCACCGTCGTATGTTTGCATTTTTATGCAGTAATTTATGCTCATAAGCTTGGATAGACGTTCGCTGTTTCTCGGGTTAACCAGGGTAAGCACATGTCGTTGTCAAAATAAATATGTGTTGAATATACTTCCTACAGAGCTCGCCAAGGAAGGTATTCCTCTACCATTCGGTAACAAGTTCTGGGCTTCAAATTGGCCTACGGGAAAGTCACCCATTCCTGGCCTCATCATTCATTTGATCCCATCGGTAGCCATTCAGTTTGTTTGTCTACTAAAATTTTCAACCATTACGAGCATAGGTTATCGTGATTCTCGCGCCTCCCATGAATGTCGCGTACCCTTTCATAATAGATATTGAAGGATATCCTAGTCAGATCATTAACTTTTTTATTGTCATTGTGTGTTATGCCTCCTCATTTCACATTTCTTTTCGTGTTTGACAATCCTTGCATAGGGACTCTTTTGGTTGCGTTGGAAGAGACCGGATATCCCCAGACCATTCAAGGGTAAGTAAAATTTGCGTTAACAGGTTCTGGACTTGACATCATTCACTTCAGTGTGGTGGCCTCTAGCGGTGTTTTACCTCGCCGCAGCCGTGTTCCGTGAGTGCCTTTCACGGGCTGTATGACAATGCTGATGTCTATTTCTAGTCATTGTCGCACCATTCCTGCGTCCGCCCAACGGTGTGGGGGACACGCCCCCTCTACCATATTACTTGTGTGTCGCACTTTCTAACGTGTACACGAAGGATTAATAATGTTATGGTAAATAACAGGTACTGCCTCGTCGGGATTGGGGTAATGTTTGTCGGAGTTGGCTATTGGGCTGGATGGCGCATTATTTTTCCAAAAGTGTTCGGCTTTGAGTTCGTGCCGCAGAAAGAGACATTGGAAGACGGCACTGTCGTGACTTTGGTTCGTGTTTTCGTCCTTTTGTTTATAGATCATGTTGATCTGATGTGGACGAAAGTTTTCACGCAAGAAAATTCAGTGATGTGTCACAAATTATCATATATAATTTGTACTGGATCGAAATTCCAAAGATGAAACAGTGCAAACGAAGACATCTAGAAGCGAGTTACCGAGCATGGTAAGCACTGTTGTGTCTGGCTGCACCTTTCCGTTTATTTTCTCGGGACATGATCTCTCATCTCGCGCCATGTATTTTTTTTCTTGGGATACATCACTTGTTGCAAACGAACATTACATTTTCAGGGACTGACGGAATTACCTGAGATGTTCGGTCAACGTGGCGAGGGTCCTGGCTATCAGAAAGAAACTAATTACGCAAGACAACCTGCCGAATTCGTGCTGGGCTTGAAATATCTGATCCGATTTGAGCATGGCTGTGAGAGTTGCTGGGCGTAGTGCCGACCGTGCGCAGTTTTTCCGTATGAGAAGGTGAATCGGTAACAAGGCGCTGTGAGGTCGGTTGCCGAGGGTTTCATCCCCCCCGGTGATCAGAATGGCTGCCGTGTTTAAAAGGAGCAGGCCGTTGAAGGTCTCCCAGAATCACCGACCCCTCGGGCCTTCACCCGCCATGATTGTGTGGATGACAACAGCCGTGTTGGCGATCGGGTGCGTCGTGGTTCTACATATCGGAAAACAAGTTCCGTCGAATCGAGCCTCTCACCCGTTGCCTCCCGGTCCACCTGGGCTACCTTGGGTCGGGAATGTTATCGGAATCGACACATATGCTCCTTGGAAAACGTACGCTGAGTGGGCAAAGACATACGGTACGCTACTGTCTACCAAATTATATGCCATTTGCTCAAGCAGCCGTGCTTGTAGGCGACATCATTTATTCTCGACTGATGGGAAAGGATATCATTATCGTCAATTCAGTAAAGATTGCAAAGGATCTACTTGTGGTCCGGTCAAAGAACTATTCAGATCGCCCATACTTCATCACAAGTGAACTGTCAGTTCTCTTTCCTGACCATACTGCTACTGTTAATTGTTGCCTAAGGTGTGGAGTAGGATTCAGTTCTCCTTTGATGCGCTATGGCGACCGATGGCGATCGCACAGACGATTTTTTCACCACACATTTCAATTCGATGCGGTGCCCAGATTTTTGCCACTTATGCACCGCAAGACATGTGATCTCCTTCGGCGGTTGATTAGCTCCCCAGAGAATCTAGAAGACCATGTATTCGAGTAAGTGTATGAATCGGATGTTTTACAAGCAGAACTTACACTTTGTTTCCAGGCATACGGCATCTCTGATCCTGAATAACACGTATGACTACAATCCAGAATCCCGAAAGGATGAACTCATGAACAATGTTGAAAACGTGTTGAACATTGTTGTACCTGCTATCCGCCCAGATGTTTCTGTCATCGTTGGCGCCTTTCCGTTTTGTAAGGCAATCGTGCTTCTTCTCTCACGTTGGAGAGCCTCAGGATAAATCTATCCATAGTACTTTGCCTCCCATCTTGGCTTCCCGGCATGTCGTTCAAGAGGAATATGGAAATTGCAAGCATACATGCGAAGCGGTATCTCAACGAATTATTTGAGTATGCTCTCCGACGATCGAAGGTAACTCATTTCGACATGTAATATCGGATCGTACAGAAGCTGAGCGTGTTAACAGAGTGGTAATGTCGAACCGTCCATGGTACACGATGCACTCCAAGAAGTGGAAGAGAAGGGAATTTTGCCCGAAGAGTCGTGGATGGAGGAGCTCAAAGAAGCATCTGGTAGCGTTTTATTGGGTACGATGTTCAAAAACGACTTACGGTTCTCGGTTCTCGACGCTCATCTTATATGCCAGCTGCCTCCGAGTCCGTATGTGGTGTAATTTTGCTGTTATTACGATCGTCATTTTAACATTTCGACAGTCCAGCTCCACTCTGATGACATTCGTTCTCATGATGGTGTTGAACCCGGCGGCGCAAGAAAAAGCACAAGAACAGATCGATGCTGTGGTTGGCAGGAAAAGATTACCTACGATGAATGATCGGTGCATGTTGCCCTTGTTGGACGCTATTTTCTGTGAAACACTCAGATTCAATCCGCTCGGCCCCCTATGTGAGTGGACGTCACATGTTTTCTCTTTCTCTCGTTAACCTCACTGATCGAATAGCAATTCCTCATGCTGCTGTCGATGACGACGTGTACGATGGATTTCACATTCCGAAAGGTGGAATAGCTCCCATTGCTCTTGTTGTTTACTCACGCATAGTCATAGGTGCTATTGTCTTACCGAATGTGTGGTTTGTTCTTTAATTTACATCCAAATCTATCGCGATGACGTGTTCCAATAGGTCGATGACACACGACGAATCGACGTACCCAAATCCAGACGCATTCATCCCCGAACGGTTCCTCGATGAAGACGGTTCACTGAAACCCAACGACGTCAACGACATTGTATTCGGATTTGGGCGACGTATCTGTCCTGGACGGTACTATGCAGATGCATCCATTTGGAGTGTGATCGCCGGCGTGTTGGCGGTGTTCAAGATATTGAAACCCTTGGATGAAAATGGGATGGAGATTACACCAGAGGTGAGATTCTCGAGTGGGATTTCAGTGTGAGTGGATGCACATGAAAATCACTCGTTGAAATCTTTTGATTCCTTTTCTCTAGGGGACCTCTTCCATTCAAGTGCAGGATTGTACCCAGATTTTCAGTCATGGATCGCGAGAGACTGGAGGAACTGATTGGAAACGTTTAACGATGGCATGGATGGAAAGAGAGTGAATGAATATTGTGTATGTCTTTTTTAAAAAAAAATCTACCACCACCTGTGGCCTTTTTTATGTATCCCAATTTATTTTATTTTTGTGCGACGCTGCAGAAGTCGGGAAGTAAGTGAGCGTGTCGATGATCCTTCATCTAGTTTGTGGATTAAATCATGGGTTGTAGTCAGTGGCAATTCAACGACGGCGAAGGAAATATATTTGATTGGAGTGCAACGAATGGGCGACTGGAAGCGAGTTACTGAGCATGGTAAGGACTAAGGGCTGCATGCACCTTCCGATACGTGAATATTGGGGTAAGAACGTACGTCCCCTAGTAACGCACTACCAACACAAGTGGTACCTCATGGTGGGTAAGATATCGCAACAGGCGTTCTTGGGAGTCGATAATTCGGTCATCCAGTCGTTGGATGCCGTCTTTTTAGGCTTCTCATAAGAAAATGGCAATAATTTTTTCGTTCTTGATCGTTGAAAGTATAGAGCCGGAACGCTAGTGTAGTTTTATACTCAACTGGGTAGTCTCGAGTGAGCCATGGAAGGGGCGACGAACATTGTCAACTAGAACATATATATAGAACTGTAGAAAACGCTTAATTATTGCGTCACCGCTACTGCTGGTTTGGTCGCCACCCTTGGTCTTGCGAGTCTTCGATCAGGAACTCGTACCAAAATTTGGAAAGGGGGGCTGTACTCAGATGCCACAGAGCATGTGCATCCAAGACGCGTCCCAGCGGCGGAAAATCGAACAGTTCGAAGGCGGTCGCGGCCGTTGTCAGCAGTACAAAGATCCCTGCCTTGTAAATATGCCTGGGGTAGTGTGTCTTGGGCGCGTAGGGGAATCGTTTGAACAGCGGAATGGGGACGGCATACAACAACCACAGTATGTTATGCGAGAGGCCAAGGGTAAGATTGAACGCCATGTTATAGGTGTAATCGAATCGAGGAAGTACGCTCAAATACGTGACATGACATAGATAGATGACGATGCACAACGTAGACCACCCGAGGCGCAACAGGGAGCGTGTGTCGTCGTCAGGTTTGGATGGCCGATAATACACGTTTGCCAAGCGGATGACCGTACAGTAGAGCGCGTAGAAAATGGCCAGTGCAGCCGAAAAGTAATCCAACTTCTCGGTAAGAGGTAAATCTAAATGCCTGTCAACCGAAAAAAAGAGGCAACAAACGCGCGTTCCTCACCTCTCGTATGGAAGACCGCAGACCATATCCACGCGTTGATGCTCACGTATGCCCAGTTCAGATAGTACTTTCTGAATGGGTGATTTTGGGGTATTCTTTGACGGATTTGGCGGGCGCCTTGAAGATGAAACCACATGTTCCAGAGGGAGAACGCGACGGAGGCAGGCTCCTGCATGCCCAAGAAGCGCCAAAAGGGCCATTTTCCGTAGTATTGCTGGATATCGTGGCCGAGGTGGACAGCGTTGTCCGTGAGCATGTGCATGCATTGGTATTTGCAGTCGTCGGTGCAAGTCCAGCGAGCGAAGCGCAGGTCGAGAGAGAGCGTTGCCGATGGGTGGCATTGGTTCCCATAGCACGTCGAAACGCAGTTCTGGAATTCAGTGGACCTGTCTCCGGAGGATGCAAGCGCGGTGCTCGCCAAAAGGACGAGAGCACACAGAAACGTCTTCATGGACGCAGAGAAAGCGAACTGTTACATAAGCCTCGGAGGGAGACGCGCACGCCCATCACCGCAGAAATGGTTCGCACCTCCCAGTCCACGACCTTCTCCGCGTCCGCCTACTTTGACGACCGAGGCGCTCAGGGGACCGCTCAACCCATCACCGAATATGTGAACGTAAGTAAATCTGGCCAGGATGATATGTCGAAGCTTGAAATGAAAGAAAGCCACATTCGCGTCCGATAGTGTCCTATTTCTTTCCAAGGGGCATCGGCGAATATCATTATGGGGTGCGCGCGATTTTCCCTGGTGTTTTGTGTCGGCCGTGAACGTTTTTCATTTAGGAACGGCACCCGATGAAACCGCATCGACTGACGCTCACGAATGCGCTCGTGATGGGTTATGGATTGGACAAGCAGATCCACCACATCTATAGCCCGCGCCCCGCGACACAGGCAGAACTCGAGATGTACCACGACCACGACTACGTTGAATTTCTGTCGAGGTGAGCGCAATTCTGGATGACATGCAATTCTCTACGACGATCATACAGGGTGACTCCAGGTAATCAGAACGATATGAGACATCTGATCGACACGTTCAACTGTGTCGAAGATTGCCCCATATTTTCTGACATGTATGATTTCTGCCGTATGTATGCCGGTGCGTCGCTCGCTGGGGCGCGAAAACTTTGTGCTGGCGCTTGTGACACCGCTATCAATTGGTCGGGTGGTCTCCACCACGCGAAACGAGGGGAAGCAAGCGGTTTTTGCTACGTAAACGACATCGTAATCGCAATACTGGAGCTTCTCAGGTAGGAGGAACAACTCCCTCTATGTCATAGACCCCCTTGACGACTGTCCAAGATATCATCCAAGGGTGCTCTATATCGATATCGACATCCACCACGGTGATGGCGTAGAACTCGCATTCTATCACTCGAATCGCGTTATGACCGTGTCGTTTCACAAATACACTGGAGAATTCTTTCCTGGGACGGGAAAGCTCGACGATAATGGTGCCAATCTGGGGAAACACTTTTGTCTCAATGTTCCCCTTCAAGACGGAGTCGACGACGAGATGTATCTTACCGTGTTCAAAACCGTCATCGAGGACACCGTCACCGCATTTCGGCCGACTTCAATCGTCCTCCAATGTGGCGCAGACTCGTTGGGCTGCGACAGATTAGGCGCATTCAATCTGTCCATTGCAGCACATGGCGAATGCGTAAACTTTGTGCGTAAATTCAACGTACCGTTGTTGGTCCTGGGTGGCGGTGGGTATACCATCAAAAACGTCAGTCGGTGCTGGACGTACGAGACTGCCGTGCTCGTTGGCGCTGAAATCCCCGACGAGCTTCCGATGACGGTCTATGATGCGTTCTTCCGAGATTCGCAATGGAAACTCCACCCCCCACTGACCGGTCGCGTCGAGAATCAGAACTCGGCAGCGTCCTTGCAGAAAATCACGATCAGCATCCGTAATAAGCTCAGGTACCTCCAGGGTGCACCGAGCGTGGCGATGCAAGAGATACCACCCGATCTCGAAGGGCTCCTCGCGGACGAGGATAAGACGCAAGAAGAGAAGGACGAAGAACGGGGGACGTCGTTGGCTGGAGAGCGGCGGAGCGATCGGACGACGGCACGGAACGAATACTTTGATGGGGAGAACGATGTGGATCAGGAACCAGGTCCGTCGGCTAATGTGAGGCGGACACTTTCGGCGCGTCGGGCACGGGGGCTTAGGCGAGGTCGGGGCCGGGGCCGGAGTCGAGCGAGCGCTGTTGTCGCCCCGCGAGAGGAAGCGGGAGATGAAGACGGGGATGGCAATGGGAACGGGAACGGGCCGGCATCGGCGTCGGCGGCGAAGGTTACGAGGCCGAGAACTAGGAGGCCTCGCAAGCCTAGGTCAAAGGCAACGACGGAGAAGGAGAAAGACAAGGAGAAGGAAAAGGATTTGACAGACTTGGATCTCGACCTTACCGCGGAGGCTGAGTCGGGACAGGAGCCAATGACGCCGTTGGATCTTGACATCGATGTATCCTAGTGGGGGACCTTTTTTTTTACTCTGGCTTTCGACATGTTTTCTGTTAATGTATGTATGTACTGTAGACATGACTTGAAACTTCATATCAAGTTTGATCGCACGTGCTGTCACGTGAAACGGCTTACATGATGCACACTGCCACTCGAAGTCTCATTGCGACGATAAGTAGTAAGTACTCAACCCTAGCTCCAGACTCTCACTATGCTCAAGACCAACGTCGCTGCCGCCTCATCGTGCTTGTTTCGATTATTGCCGTCCAGGTTATCTGCCAATATCATGTCTTGTTTCTAGTGCACACAGTTCCAACACCTTACCACGAGTTGACTCTAACCGGCGAAGAATGGATTCTGGAGCTTGTGAACGGCCACCCTGATCGGATTCGATCGTGCCTTGGAGTTGGTCGTTCAGTATTCGACCGGTTAGTCAGAGTGCTGATGCGGCAAGGAGTTGCCCCTTCACGGAACGGGATATCGGCTGAGGAACAATTCGGAATATTATCACACTGACGTTTTCTTAGATACTTCAAACGAATGCTCCTTTTCGCACCGTTCTATACTTCCCAAGTCCAATTTCCAACGATCCTCGTTTCCGTTTTTTTCGGGACTGTATTGGCACGTCCGTGTTTTCGCTACTCCTGACGAACATCCATACACGCGCAACCGGAAAGGTTTCCTGTCATAATTGTTTGTTTATTTGTGACTTCGACTTGCTTGTCACCTATGCACTCGCTGGTTCTGATGGTTCGAGTGCGGATGCACCGGTATGGAACACTGCATACTCCCATGACCTACCGATGCCGCGCGGCAAATATCTACTCGCTGACGCAAGGTTTGACACATCAGACACTCCTCGTGCCATACCGAGGTGTTCGTTATCACATGAACGAATGGCGTCAAGCCAATATGAGGTACGTAGTATATCTATAACAGCCGCACCCAGACCCCGAAATCCACGAGAATCATTCAACCTACGTCATGCGGCACTTTGGAATGCGATCGAGCATCATGATATATGGCGTTCTGAAACGCAAGTTCCGCGCCCTCCAGGCGCCTCTAGAGTATGATATGCACGCTCGAGCTCGACTCCCGTTCGCGTTGTGTGCGCTTCACAACGTTATTCGTAGATGTGATCCGGACGATTTCGAGCCTGAAGTTAAAGATCCGGATCTGGATAATGACCGTGGAAGATGTGGAACCTGGAGTACTTGGTGAGGGCTGGCAGATGCAACAGAGTGGTATTGCGCAGATGATTGCCGTGATAATATAGATAGAGAGATGTGGGATGATTATCAGTAGGAGCTCGCACGGTGTGTGTTGCAGTGACGAACAGTGACGCATGTATTGTAGCAGGAATGAATACATGTGTGTTGCGTTGGAAGAGGGAAGAAAACAGTGAGATGAAAAAAAAAAGCAGGGGAAACAAACCGGCAGAGGACACAAGACAAGAAAAGTAATTCCGATTTTCGATGACATCAATGCTGGGATGTGCAATAGATAGGATTGTGGGTGAGCAACGACAATCTATGGAAATGTCTATGGATGGACTATGGTAAAACACAACACCAGGAGCAATTGCCCTATCAAGTCCATCAGGGCCGAGTGAATAGGTAACGCGGATATGTCAGGATCCAGCTCTTTCGACCATAAATAATGCGTGAGGGTTTGAGCAACGATGAGGGATATCCAAGCCTGTCGTGGGGTTGAGTAACGAATTGTGAAGAGTAACCGCACGGCAACTTACTGCGCAGCAAAAGAAGACGAGGGTAAAGATTGCAAACAAGACGGAGAATTTCAGCCAACCGAAACTATGAAGTATGACAAGGAAGATGATCTCTATCGGAACCGTGACCACGACGAGTGCGATCATGACGAGCTTTGGTGATGGTCCTGTATCCCATGAACGAAGACTGGATGCAGCAGCGTGTAGAGAAGTTGAAAGACGAGAGATAAATATAGACCCGACGCTTCCGGGTAGGCCTGGCAGAGCTCAGTGGGGTCGCATGGGAACGAGGCGAGGATTGAACATACCACTGATTACGACAGCGAGAAGAGGAAATCCGGGATACTTGGAGGCAAAGGTATCGAGCACGATACCGGTCCCACAACTGATGGTCATTGCGCCGAAAAGTGGTATCCAACCCTGCCAAATTAAGTCCTTGACCACGTTGTTCCTTCGCACGATGATAGCACACGCTATTGCGGAGCCGATAAGAAGTATGGTAATGATGAAAGGCAATGCGGTATTGACGTAGTTGATCAAAACGGAGCTTATGAGGCTTAGGAGAGTGAGCGTCACCAAATCTCCCAGAAAGGACGCGACTGGTGGGGCTATGTTATCTAGGGAGCATTCGTTTAATTTAAGGGAGAGACCGAAATGGTAGTGCGAACCTGGATCACGGCCATAACGTCGACACAGGATAATTAAAAAACACATGAATGAGCCAAGAATAACGCTTGCCAAACATGCGGAGAGCATCGAAGATGCTGCGACCATGACAAACCTAAGCAAACGGTGAGAGTCGGAAAGTAAGACATTTCAGCACGTACTCGACGAGCCCAGACTTGGGCAGTCCCGTGTTAATGGGCAAAGGTCGGGTGGCTTTTGCGGTGAGGCGCATTGTGGCGTTGAGTGCTGTGTCCCCAGATGATGATGTGAGAGGAGGAGGGCTCGAGACAAAAATGGATAAAAACATGGCTACGGCGGCGGCCACGCAAGCCACCACAGTTGCCTGTACCTGGAGGAGAGCCAAGTTCCCCAGGACGATCTTGCGGCGACGTTTTGGATCGTCGAGTTCGCCCATGTTTGCGGCGGTGCCCAACCTGGCGGAAAGATTCATTTCGAGATTGCCCTTGAGGTTCATGATGACAGGAACTATCATGATGAGCTCGCTGATGGTCCTCATGGCTTTCCATCGCTGCACAGATGTCGGCCTGTTTACGATAGGCTATGCATGGGTCGGACTCACCGACACGTGGTCCAAGAGTTCGCCCGTGAATAAAAGGCTGACGGTGGTAAGGAGCAAGGTTGGTGCGCTCTACGCCGTTCTGTCACTGCGGCTTCCGCGGATGCGTCGGGACAAACACACCTCGAGGACGATGCCGCTTACTTGCCTCCAGCCAGAGGGGGTCCTCGTCTCTGCAGTGAGGAGCGCCGTGTCCCCGTCGTCCCCGTCTTCGTCTTCGTACTCGTTTTTCGGCGAGAGCGGCCCGCGTAGCTCGCCGAGCTCGATGTCGTCGTCGTCGTCGTTCGGCGGCGGTCTGTCCTGGGCGGGCTGGTCCATGGGTGTTGTCGTCGCCGACGTCGACGTGTGGGAATATGGGTGTTACATAATCAGCACCAACCAAACGGACGCTGATGATACACACTCGAGTAGTCCTGGCCCACACTCGGCACGTCCTCCAAATCTGACCTTGGCCAGCTTCTCTTCGCCGCGTCGGGCGTCTTCCTAGTTCTCATACGGGCCCTAAGCGCTCGCTCCGAAGCCAAAATCCAACCGTCGCGCTCCCCGTCGTCCTCCGACGCTCCCCATGTCGTCCAGGCTGCTGCCTTACTCTCCCTTCCCCGCAGTTCGTTCCTCGTTGTTCAAAAACCAGTCCGAGGCCGTACCACCGATAGACGAGCTCGAATTGCTCCATTCCGAGCTCGAGCTCCTCCGGCAGAAGACTCTCGAGCGCGCGAAGAAGGCGGGTGATGACCTCAAAACGATCGAGGAGTCCATGCGCCGAGCAAAGGAGAAGGTAAAAGGGAAAGCAAAGGCAGTAGACAAGGTCAACCGGGAGCGCGGGTGTACGTCCTTATGCTCCGTTCGCACGATGATACTCATCCCGTCTGCTTATTCACCTTATCGGGCCGCTCGCATCTCGCATCTGATCTCTTTTGTTGCACGGAACGGTTGGATTGGCGCGGAAAAAATATGGCTTGCGTTTTGCGCCCACGCGGTACCTTTATCGTCCTACGCGTCTGTGACGCAATATCTCTCTGGCATCCAGTCACACCGCTCGTGGACACAGATGAGCAGGCCTATTCTACTGCTGCAGTCAATGGCTCCGTCAAGGGACGACCCCCGTCATTGCCAGCATCAGTCATGTCATCTACCAAGGCGTCACAGGACCCACGGCGACCGTGAGTTCCTCGCCAGTCCAGTCCAGTCTGGCCCCCTCACAAACACGTCCTCAGATTACCCGCTGACCTGAAGCAAAAGAAGAAAAAGCGAAAACGAGAGGATGAAAGCGATTTGGAAGGTGTGGCGAGGCGACCGATGATCAAGGCGTAACATTAACCCACGAAATCGACAGATTCTTCAAAGGCTATGAAGACAGTACCGACGATACACGCCCCGTCGTCTTTGCAACCTAAACCCAAGGTTGTGGGTTCTACCTCCGGCCACTCCAAGGCGAGTCTTTTGTGTCCATGATCGGGAACGGCGCTGACAGGGCCTTAGTCATTACAACTGCCTGATTTTACTATCCCCCCATCCGTGCAACTGTTCCCTGCGCGTCCACCTATACCCCCGGCACCCGTACCTGGACCTAGTCAGCCGACGGAGGTTACAGAGGATTTCAGCAAGCTGAAGCAGCCGTCACAAATCCCCGTAAACACCTTTTATACGAGTATTGAGCCTTGGATAAGAGGAATCAAGGAAGAAGATATCGGATTCCTCGAATTCTCGGGAGACGACGTGGAACCGTACGTCATGCCTAAACTTGGACGTCATTATCTGGATGTGTGGGAGGAAATGGACTCTGAACTTTACGGTGGGCCATTACCTGGACTTGCGCCTCACCGGTCAAACGATGGTGCTGCTTTGCCAAAGTGGGATCCCTCGACGTTGTTGGAATCCGATCTTTCTGCTGAAGAACGAAGTCATGGCCCACTCACGGAACGGTTGATAAGTGCTTTGCTCCCCATACAAGATGCTGCTGCATCATGGAAGGGTGTGAAAGCAGCCGAGGACGCAATGGAGGGACGACCGGGTGGCACTGGAGCTGCTGCTGCCAGGCGGGAGAAGGTGAACGTCGCTGATCTCGAGGAACGAATCCAAGACACGATGCGGTTTCATGGTTTATTAGGAGAGCCGGTGAATTCTATGGATGTACACTGCAGATTTTCTTTATCTCTGACCTGTAACCCTTCCAGCCCGATTACTCCACAAGGGTCGACGATCCGATCGCCACAGCGCTTCGTCACGCACAAAGTGAACTGCGAACCGTGGTGGCCATAAACAAGGCGCGGAAGGGACGCTTGGCAGGCATAGCCAAAGATCGTCTCGGGTATCAAGAGTACTTGGAACTACGAGACTCTCTCGATAAGAACATCATCGCCCTTTATGGTAAACTCCAGAAAAAGGATGCTCCTAAACTTGGAAAAAAGAAAAAAAAGGGTCCTGAAGTCAACGGCAACTTGAACGGTGGCGGTACCTCTGTCGAGTTACCAAAACCGCCTCCCTCTGCGCTTGGTCTTGGTCCCGACGATGATCTTCATCTAATCATCCCAGACCAGTTGAAGCAACTGGTCGAGACCAGACGACAGTGGGTCACAACGGTAGGAGGTGTCTTTGACGAGAAGGAACATGTAAATCCAGGACGGATATGGGGTCTTCCTAAGACGAGCATCTACGAGGGATTGGAGAAGACTGTTAAACCCGACGCGCAGAGGCCACCTCAGCCAAACGGTATTGATAACGGCTCACGGACTACTAAACAACAGAATGCTACACAGGATGACGAGATGGATGTAGGATAATTTCCGTTGTCGCGGACGCATTCGTTTTATGTTGACCTTAATCTTATTCTTCGTGTTCATCGCTCACCTTCGCCTTCACGTGTATTCTGCTTTGCAAACTCCATGCTTGCTCGTTACATTGTACTATCTGCCCAGCTGGTATGAAAGTTAGTTCCGCCTCGACGCCCGATGACACTACTAGTAGGTGTAACGTGAAGAGACATGTGTATACATAGGTTTAAGCACGCATTTTGTGTTTTTTAGAGCTTTTGGATAAGTCTCCTTCGTTTTTACGCTTCTTTCCCTTCGACTCCGGTTTAGTTTTTTCTGGTTGGTCTTTGGATGAATGTGCGACGTCGGAAGGTTCGAGGTCGTCTACCGACAAGTTGGTCGACCGGGACTGCTCGGACCGCGCACCATACGGAATAAAAGCATGCTTGAGAACTTCTTTTGGATAAGATTGACGGGGAGGATCTTGATAAACGATAGGCTGGTGCTCTGGGGGAGTAGCTATCGCTGGCTGAGCAGTAATGACAATGTGTTGCGATACGCGTTTCGGTGCTGAGCACAAGTATGAGCAAAAAAAGGGTCGAGTAAAAAGGATCCCAGCATGTCTTCACCCATACACAATCTTCCGTCTTTCCCCTTTCGGGGGAGCAAGCAGGAGAGCCCGCCGAGTTCCTCACCACCGACGGCTTCTGCGTCGTCGCCAACAGACCAAACGTCATACGACGCGCTCTTTTTGCTGAATCCGCCTATACGAGCGGTACGCGACGACGAAGGCGTCTCGATCTCGAGACCTTCTAGATGTTTCGATTTGATCTAACCGACACGTTCGTCAAATATCGACCAACGACGCACTGTACAGTCCGAGAAAAGCGTGCGCACCGTATCCGGGACTCGGATGAGCCAAATCTCGATATCATCGTCGTTCTTGATCGCGTCCCATTCGAACGGCCCGGCGTCGACGGTGTGCTCGAGCATCCGGGCATCTTTGGGAGGCTCGTACGCCCACCGTGGGTCGTCGCGCGCGTTCTTCCCGTGGTCTTGTGCGACGACGGTCGGCTGGGTCTTCTTTTTCTTGCTCGCTGGAGACTTTTTTTGTTGTGTAATTTGTTGGGCGATGCCAGTTTCGAAATCGGATGAATCGGAGGACGACATTTCTTTTTTTTCTCTAGACGTTGGGTTGGCCCGTTTTGGATGTTTGGCAAAGGGCCTTGAAATAAACATGTCATTACCACTGGGCGCTTATTCCGATCATCATGTCGGCCGATGTAACAACTGTCTTGACTGTGGCTGGCACAGATTCCAGTGGAGGTGCAGGCGTACAGGTATGTTCATAACGATAGATTATGAAACACGCTCAACATTTCTCGAAAGGCTGATCTCAGGACGTTCGCAGCGCATGGGTGTTATGGGACGAGCGTCATAACGGCAATGACGGCCCAGAACACCATCGGAGTCCAAGCTGTACATGGAGCGCCTCCAGAATTCGTAACCCAACAGGTCCATCTCCTCCGTTCGTTCCACGTTGATATCTCAGATACATACGCTCGTTAGATGCGTTCTGTCTTCGATGACATTAAAGTGCATGCCATCAAGACAGGCATGTTGTTCACGTCGGAAAATGCTAGCGCCGTCGCATCCGAACTAAAAGCACGCTTTGCGTCGCACGGTCGACTGCCCGTCGTATGCGACCCCGTTTGCGTCTCCACATCAGGACATGTCCTGTTGCAGCCAGACGCGATCGAGGTCGTCCTCCGAGATCTGGTTCCTCTGTCCACGGTGATCACGCCGAACCAGGCAGAAGCAAAAATTTTGCTCAAAGAAGCGGGTCATCCTTGTGACATTGCTTCGCTCGGCGACATGCTGGTAGCAGCACGGAATCTGCTCGCTCTTGGGTCTGAGGCGGTCTTGCTAAAGGGTGGACATATTATCGTGTCGGAGGATGACGTTCGTCGTTTACAAACCCCCGACGGGGTCACATTGGACGTCAGACCGGCATTTCTCTTGGGAGAAAACATGGAAATCCTTCAAAATGGGAGGGAGGCACGATCGACCTCGCTTGTCGTGGATGTGCTTTGTCAACGTGACGTTAATACCATCACGCTCTACCCTCGTCTGCGCCTACAGTCAAAGAACACTCATGGGACAGGGTGTACCCTGAGCGCGGCGCTTGCGTGTGCTCTAGGGAAGGGTGTTACATGTAAAATGATTTTTTTTCAGTGGTGGTTCTACGAGTTCTCAAGTTGTTTCAGTGGAAGAAGCAGTTGCGCAAGCGACTTCGTTCACGTATCTCGGCATCGAGACTGCCCCAGCAATTGGAAGTGGCTATGGCCCTTTGAACCACCTCCATTCGGTTTCGAGGCTTGTTGTTCCACCGTACGTGTTCCATCTTCGTGGGGGACAGACTTTCTACGATTACGATTTTTTCCCGCAGGCGGACTCCCGAACATCCATACCCACTGACATATAAATTTATTCAAGACACTGCGAAACTATGGAAGGCATACGTTCAACACGATTTCGTGGTCCAACTAGGAAAAGGTACGCTCGACAGAGCATCGTTCATCCACTTCATCAAGTACGTGCACGCTTTCCTATTCCTTGTGTATACATCGATCATAGCCCCCTTTCAGGCAAGACTACTTGTATCTGAAGTATTATTCCAGGGCGTACGGGTAGGCCGACTTTTTGATTCGTTGGCGAAACGTATCGACATGAACGCGCCAGACTACTGGCAACCAAGTCGCACGACTTTGCATCGATCACCTCTGCGACCAAGGTGATGCAGAACATCTCCTCCGAAAGCACGATGCACGTTTCGTTTTGCTCTCAGTTTGGCATCACCCTGGAGGAATTAGAGAGGACGCCAGAGTCGCCTGCGACGACTGCATACGGCGCCTTTCTCATCGACGTGGGTTTACGAGGTGGGTGCGTGTCGAACCAGCTTGCGAACGTAGGTGCGATCCGATGCTCTGTCTACATAGGTGACACGACCATGCTCTTGGTCGCTTTCTCTGCATGTTTGTTGGGGTACGGTGAGGTCGGTCTCTGGCTGAAGAAAGAGGCTGCGAAGCAGGACTCGTGGGTTCAATGGGAAGGAAATCCGTACCTCCAATGGATAGAGGATTACGCTGGACAAGCCTATCAGGACGCCGTCTCTGCTGGTCTTGGTACGTCGTTGCCTATGTGTTTTTCCTGATCTCGTTGGTGCAACGTATGTACAGAGACTATCGAGGCTCGAGCGGTCATAGATCCTCCGTCGCCTGCTCGGTACGCAGAGTGGCTCGCTGTTTGGGAGAGATGTGTTGGTCTGGAAAGGGGATTTTGGGACATGGCGATGAACCTGGCGTGAAGTCGTGATCGTGTGGCGATTCAACTCGCCGTCAATGTCGTATCCGATCCGAGCCGAGCCTCGAGACCAAATCACCCTTTCTTCTGTTCATTTAAACGGGAAACGTCGCCCCGTGTAGACATTCCTGTATTTTTTCAGGGCGATGGATCAGTCCGAGAACGGACCCGTTTCTTCGGATCGATTTGACCAACACCAACTTGATTGGACCCAGAGGAGTCCCTCAAAATTAAGAAAGGCGACCCGCTCCCTCTCCCCGACGGCGAACCGGCTGCAAATAAAAACAAATAAAAATGCGGAAATTAAAGCCCTCAGCTCATAATCCTTCACCTCCCTCCATCTGCAAACCATCTGAAATGAAACATGCGATAAGTTGAAAGTTGTTAGTTCATGTGAATTACGTTCCGCAAGAAAGCCTTTTGATTGGTGGATCACTCAAAATCAAGTCCAAATGGGGCATATTTCGCGCTAACGGGATTCTAAACTACGCTAGTCTTTTTATATTTGTCTGCGCAGAGTTTCCGCAAACTTTTCAGTTATCTGATGTCTGATCCTGGTTTCATAAGCTTGGCTAGTTCATATAAGCGACAATAAGCGTAATTAAGACTCTTAAATTACTGAAGTGCCCACAAGATTACAAGTCCTTCCCCAAGCGGCACGTCTCTACTCTTTTCCGGCTGCGCACAGACCACGTCCTCCTCAACTTCCAGCACCGCGCCCTGAAATTACATTTAGATCCATCAACGCCACGGAACGTGTAAAGCATCGCACGGTAGTCTTTCCCCACCCAAAGTCCCAGAACCTAAACACCCGACAGATAACAGGGCACAATAGTGTGGCTAGTGCTGCGCCAGAACCCGGGCTGGCAAAACACATCAAGAATCACTAGTAGTATCCCGTGCATCCGAGGGCATGCTTCGAAAGCTGATAATTAGTATCTATTAGTGCTTTGTTGAGTATTCCATCATAACTTTATGATTGGAAATCATAGATCAGTTGCCACCTTCCTTTTTTTCGTCATCCATAGCTTTGGTACATAAAAAGTGGGCCGTGTGATGGAGTAGGCACTGGTGTGGAGTGCCACTACCAGAGTCCACCCTTGACTGGTGGCTGGTCTTTTCATCTGCTGACACTTAGTCGACTTGGATGTCCTTGGGCGCTGGGGTTATGAATGTCCTTGTTGAATCCTGCTCTCCCCTCTTCACAGCAGCATAGCGAATATAATAAAGAGATTGTAAGTTTATATTCCCCATATTCCTTGTATTCATGTCCACTCCACTCAGGTATGATACTTATCTGCCGATATACCAGAATGTCAGCCAAAATATGTTTGGTGTATCAACTCCAGATGTATGTTATATATGCTTCTGCTGTGCCCGATATCTCTTTACTGAATATTTGAGACAGATAATTCAGAATACTATCACACAATGGGCTGAAATGAACATGAACCTGTACCCCTTTTCTTCCGCTATTAAAGCTTCCTCTCAGCCTCCACCCATTTCCTACCAAGGTGGATCACACCATTATGATACAAATACAATGGCCGGAGATTACAGTAACAACATCCATCACATGTTAGAGCAGGTGAGCAAACGTCTACACCATCTACTGAAACTTAAATGTGCCATGTTGCAGAGCCATGAATCGCTGCATGCTGTTGAAAGAAAAGTGATCATGTGTTCGTGTGAACCTAATCACATGACATCGGACACATGTGACTTGATCACATGGATGATCACATGCTTCTTAAGACACAGAACAAGTCTAGAAACAGTCTAGAGGCGTTTTATTAAGATAGAGATCTGAGATTGATCTAGAATCATCTTATCTCTTATCGATAATGTCATAAGAGTCTGGAACGATCCAGAACACTCTTATCTTGTTATCTGTTATCTTGTGTCATCACAAATGACAGATAATCCTATCAACCAATAGGATATGATCCGCTTATCATGGATTACTCATGATGACTGTGGATGACTCAGTCTAATGACTCATATCTGACTCATGCTGACTGATAGCTATTGATCCCACCAATAGCCTTTATCTCTCTTATCTAGTGTACATGTCACCCCTCTAGATTAGGCAATATGTACATGGTCTGTGCACATATCCTGTACATATATAAACCCCAGACTCCTAGAGGATAAATCTCCAGAGTCAGCAATACAGTCTTCACTCAGACTACCTCTACTCCCCTACCTTCAAATCCCCTCAGTAACCTCAGAGACAAAGGGTGAGTATTTCTCTCACTCAGTTCTTGCATCTTCCTTGCTGTGGACTCTGCTCCTGAGTTAGCCTAGGAGGCAGAATCGACACTGCTTTCTTCACATGCTTCAACTTCAATGACCGTCTTTGTGACACAGAGTGCTCTAGCCTTGCCTTGCTGCGGGCCTTGTCAGTGGCTCAATGAGAATGGCACTGGAACTTGCAGTATTTTTATTTCCTGCAAGGACGTACCGGATCATTTGAAAGAGTTTCATGGTGTCAAAAAATGAATGAATTGCAAGAGGTTGGATGTAGATGGCAGGGATGTGTCACTACCATAAAGCGGAAGAATTTTTCATGTCATGTTTGCAAGTGTCACCTTAATCACCATAGGAATGGGAAACACTCTGATATCCCACCAATCTTTTCGTAGTTGTTTAGTTCATGCATTATTATCACCCAGTGAAAGTATTCACAATGGCCTTCATCTGCTTTCCTTGTCTTTTTATGCAAGATGAATATTTTATATAATTAGGGGCTCTGTGATGTTTGGATGAAAGACCAGACTGGAATTCACAAGCCTGACAAGCAACGTAAACTTGAATTACAATAGGACTGTTGGATTACATGAAATTTTATTCATAAGCAGGACCCTGTATGATCAGTCTACATCTTCCTCAACACAAGAAACAGGTCTATACTTATCTATCTTCATGATACAAGATGTGTCAATGTATATGTGTGGGAAATTTGACCTTTGTACATGAAATGGTAATACTCTACTAGCTGGGTATGTGGGCAAAAACTGGCAGGTTTTCTGGCCCAGAACTGTGCTTCATCTGTTGGGGTGAAGTGAGTTGTGTGGGTGGGTTGGACCACCGAGCAGCGATGCTTAAGCCTCAACTAGAGTGCAGCTAACAGTGCCAGGTGAACATTAAATTCTATTACTGTTCAACCGATAACCGAGAGGAAGAGGTGCCAGCACAAGGCTGCCTCATTGTATCTCTACAACCAGATCTTCCTTTCTGTAGAGACACTGTCAAATGCTCCATTGAGAAGTAAACAGTTGCTTGGATCTTGAGCGATTGACACTGTGACGGCCATGTAACAACAACATCTTGCATCATGAGGTTACACCTCCAAGGACACAAAACACAGAAAAAAAACAATATCTCATGTCTCTGGCATCATTGTTCTTGGCAACACAAACTTATAACTCTGCTAAAAGGTGAGCCTTCTCTTTCTCCTCCCTTTTTACTTATCAATTCTGTTCTTTTTCTTTCTAAAGTTGAGTCAAATCTTCTGGTGAGCTTTCCATTTCCTCACCCTTTTCACTTGTTGATCCTTTTTTTTCCAGTAGCATCAACAGGTCCAGGATTGCCTGTACAAGCTATTATATATATACATATATCATATGCCCTAGCAGAGGCATGGCTGGTGTGATGATAATGATTGGAGATTTGGGGATCACTGCATTGTTGGGAATATAGGATGCCAATCTGGTGGTGTGGTGTATGATAAGCATTCAAATGCTTACAGACTCAGATCCATGATGAAATTGTGGAGCTGGTTTGAACATCAACAGATTCTGGAATGATAATAATTCATGTCAGATATCTGCTGGCAACCACATGCTTGCATAAGGTTTGAGATCTTCAAATAATGAAACTGGTCCAATACCATCTTACTAAGGGTCTGAGACAACATGCTCTGAACACAAATGAAATTTTCTATATTCCAGAAGGTGGAATTGAGCATGACTACCAGGTCAGACATATCTCATTACATACCCTCATAACAGATATTTCAAATCAATTAAATTGATCATGGTGCTTCACAAGGCCTGTACTTTAGAGCCCATATGAAAAAGAAGTTGATCATGAGAGTCATCTTAGTTTGATCTTGCCAATTTTCAAAATCACTACACAGAAAGCGAATATATATAGAGAGAGTGCTATGTTCCAAGTGGATATATGCAGTATGAGGGAGTATGTATTCCAGGATACCCTCATTGCCTGTGGAACCTCATTTGAAGAAGCAAACAAAAAATTAAAGAACACAATGGAGAGCAAGAATGGGGCCCTGAGATGGAGTACCAATCACTTCTGCCACTTCAAACTGGAAAAAATGGCACTGATTGAGGTCTTCAGACATAGAGCCCCAAAGGACCAGGCCAACAATGACTCCTCTCTGAAGAAAGCAGTGTCAATTCTGTCTTCTAGGCTAACCTAGGAGTAGAGTCTACAGTGAGGAAGATGCAAGAACTGAGTGAGGGAAATACTCACCCTTTGTCTCTGAGGTTACTGAGTAAGGGGGCTTGAAGGTAGTAGAGAGGGAGTAGTCTAAGTAAAGACTGTATTGCTGACTCTGGGGATTTATCAAGAAGTCTGGGGTTTATATATGTACAGGATATGCGCACAGACCATGTACATATTGTCTAATCTAGAGGGATGATGCATATACTAGATAAGAGAGATAAAGGCTATTGGTGAGATCAATAACTATCAGTCAGCATGAGTAATCCATAATAAGTGGATCATATCCTATTGGTTGATAGGATTATCTGTCATTTGTGATGACATAAGATAACAGATAACAAGATAAGAATATTCTGGAGCATTCCAGACTCTTATGATATCATTGTTACATGTGTACAATATCTGATTTTTCAGAGTATCCTCAAAGGTGACATGAAGTTCTATAGAAATCCTAGTGGAGTCTCAGTGGAACTGTCATGCTGGAATGAGATCAAACACTGCATATAATTGCACAGATTTAGCTGAGTACAATGGGCTGCATAAGGTGGGTATATAAGTGGTACTGTAGCATATGTGAAAGTACTACTAAACTGTGGTCCATGAAGTAATACATACAATGGCCTATGGTATAAGTGAGAGTGGGATGAAATGGGAAGTACCAGATCTGGACGGTGGATTGAAGAAGGTGATTAGGGTCCATGATGAAAGGGGAATGTGAAATAAGCAAAATGGAAATAACTGTACCAATGTGATTAGAAGTCTATATAGGAGGTGTCATACTGTATGGAAGTGAACCTAGAAAGGTAAATGAAATGAAAGCACCATTATCACTGATGATGTAATCCACTCAAAGAAGGATCCTGAGAGAATGAGGCCATAAGGGGCAAAGGTACTGTGCCCATTAGGGGGAGTGAATAGGGCAGAGGGATAAACTGATTCCAGAGTGAGTTTATGACACCAAATGAGAGTAGGGGAAGGGGAGTGAAGCAGAGGAAGTGTTCAATGACATAGAGGGAGAATAAGGGCAGGGGTTTAGCCAACAGAATGAGTGGACCAGAGGACACTTGTAACATTACCCCAGCCCTAAAGATGAAACTTCCAGTTTCATTAACAAAATCTTTGGCATCTGGAGAGGGAAGGAGGAGAGAGAAAAGACCTGGTAAAGGCATGTGGATGTCCAGTAGAGTGGTAGAACCATGGTGAAAGAGAGTGTGGTGGTCTGACAAGATAAATACAAATGTCCCAGGGAGATCAGGAGGGCAGGGGATGGAGGGGAGAGACAGGAGAGATATTTGTTCTATTCAGGAAAAGGGGGTATCTCATTACAAGGATCCTACATCAAGCAGGGGAGGGCTTACCCTGGGGAGCTGCCCATCCAGAAGGACAAAGCAATCTGGACAATGGGAGATGGACTAGAAAGAGTAGTGCCAAGGACAATAGGATTCTCAGCAGAAGAAGGCATGCTGAGAGTCATGATTTGGGAAGAGGGTGTGTTATTTAAGCCATTGGGCTTCGGCCAGAGTGACTCCAAAGAACTGAGGGGTGAGGTTGGCAGCATGGAGCAGAGGGGAGGAGATATTGGGGACTTCATGACTAGAGCTCAGAAAATATTCAGAGAGAAGAGTAGATGAGAACATTGCAGTGGGGTTAAAGGTTTCTGGATTGTTTATAAGTTTTGAGGAGTTCCAGGGCATTACCTAGATTAGCCTCCTTTTCCCAGATGTCATCACCTGACCCATACCCTTTTCATCTGATCTGGAACTGCTTTTGACCAGTTCATCCCCTATGGGCAATGATTTTGTCAATTTCCCACTCCTTTTCCCTGTCCACAAGTTCTGAGGATGGTTTGACAAAGTTGGGACCATGTTCCCACATCTCGGAGTAAGAGGAGAGTAGTCTGACATGGAATACATTGTGGATCTTCCAAGTAGGGGGTAGGTGCAGTTGATAGGAAATGGGGGAGAGAATCTTCTCAATTTTGAATGGTCCTTCTCTTTTGGGGGCAAGTTTTTGGGTGAGATAGGAGGTTTTGAGGTTGGTTGCTTTGAGCCATACCTTGTCTCCTACTTTCCAGGGTGAGAACAAGGATTTCTTCTGCATTTCCATCTTCTGCCTTTCCATAAACATCTTGCTCCGATTATGAGCTACCAAGGCTTCTTTGCATGCTTCTTCTAATCAAGAAAGTCTATTTTCTAATTCCAGAATGAAAGTCTTTCTGATTGATGGGTGAGCTCAGGGTTGATAGCCTAATATTAACTTGAACAGAGATTTCTGAGTTACTGAATGGATGGCAGCATTGTGATGAAATTCAGCTAGAGGGAGTAATGAGGCCCATTGATCCAGTGATCCATTACAGAAGATCTGAAGGTAGATTTCCAATTCCTGATTCATTCATTCTGTTTCACCATCAGTTTGAGGGTGATATGCCAAAGATAGGGCGACATCATATTGCAAAAGGTGGGCTAGTTCTCTGGCAAAGACTGAGGTGAATTGAGGGCCTCTGTCAGAGATAACTCTGTCATGTAAACAGAAACATTTGAACACATGATCAAAAAAGAGCTGGGCAATGCCCATTGCATCAACGGATTTTGAGCAAGGACAGAAAATTACCCCCTTCAAAAGACTGTGGTCAATCACAACTATAACACAATCAAGACCATTTACCAAGAGAAGACCAGAGATAAGATTGACAGAGATCTATTGAAATGGGCGGGATGCAGTGGACACAAGTGGGGAGAGTGGGGAAACAGTGGAATGGATGTTGGCCTTATTTGCTTGACAGATGGCACATCCTGCAATGAATTGTCATAGGAAAGTGGATATTCCTGGCCACCAGTAATCCTTCTCCAGGGCTGCAAGGGTTCTGAAGTGTCCCATGTGCCTGGCAGCCCATGAGTAATATAGTTCTTGAACTAGATTCTGTTGTGCTTTCTTAAAAATATAGAGTTGTCCTTGGAAGCAAAGTTCTTTGTTGGTAAACATCCAGTCAGATGTCTTGGTTCTGGGGAGTGGGGGAGTATCTTTGTACATCTTCTTGAGTGCTGTAAGGACAAAGGGATTTTCAGGAGTAGATTAGGAGATTTTATCTGCCAAGGCAATATCTAAGATTCTGCAGAATAGGTCATCAGGTAAGAGGATGACATCTGAGTTATCCTCTTCTGTGGGGATTTCATCTCTTTGTGATAGAGTGTCAGCTGGCCCCATCTGAGTTCCTGGGATATGGGTGAAGAACAAGTTGAAGTCCTATAGGAACATCTGCCATCTGGCATGTCGTCTAGACAGCTTATAAGAGGCTTGGAAGTAAGTAAGGTTTTTGTGGTCGATGAGGATCTGAACCACATGCTTTGCACTGAGGAGGTGGTGTCTCCAGTTTTCTAGTGCATGGATGACTGCTAGAAGTTCCCTATCATAGATATCATAGTTTCTCTTTGTATTAGAGAGAGTTCCTGATTGGTAGGCATAGGGGTGCATGTCTCCATTCTTGTCCTTCTGCATAAGAACCCCTCCTGTGGCCAATAGGGAGACATTGGTCATGACATAGTATGGAAGATCTGGGTTGGGTTGGCAGAGTACTGGAGATGATGAGAAGACTAGTTTCATGTCTTCAAATGTGTCTCGTTCCTCTTTACCCCACATCCAGGGAGTTTCTTTGTGAGTTAATTTGTTTAGGGGATTTACTTGCTGGGCAAAGTCTGAGATAAATCTTTGATAGAAATTACAGAATCCTAGAAAAGACCTGACTGCCTTCACTATTGTGGAAGATTTCCACTCATTGATGGCTTTCAGTTTGGTGGCATCCATTGCCAGTTCTTCAGGTCTAACTGTTAGGCTGAGATAATTCATGGTAGAAGAGTTGAAGGTGCATTTCTGGAGCTTACACCTAAGTTCTAGGCTTTTGAGTCATTCTAGAACTTTGATCGTTCTCTTCTGATGTTCTCCCAGGTCTGAAGAGTGTATTCCAAGGCTATCCATGTAAATGATCAATCATTTTTTGGCCAGATGGTCAGTGAAGGCATTGTTCATAAAGGTGTTAAGACCATGGACAGGAGGTCCATAACAGCTCCAGGTAACTCCAGAGTTGTTGGTCGTAATGGGATTTCGGCTTCAGTGACTCGGAGTGGAGCACTGCACCCTTGTCGAGACTTCCTAAGTGTCTCAGATTTCAGAGGATTGGAGATGAAGGAGATTGAGAAGAATACAGAGTAGGAACTGAGTGTTACGATTCGCTTATACCCCTACCCTTTTCCCTTCACCCTTACCCTAGCTTCTCTACAGACACTGCTCTCGCTGTTCGAGTCCCACTTGAGCCACTTTATTATTCCTCCTTTTCTCTTATTGCCGCTTACATATTTAGCGTGACTCATCCGCAGTACCCACAGCTGTATTACTACCGCTATCTCTGACTCGTTCCCCTTCTTCGCGATTCCATCGCATTCTATAGTCGAGTCATCTCTTTTACGCTCCGCTTTATTCTCTTTTGACTTGCGTATATAAACCTCTTGATACCCTCGATGTATTCCCCAAGTTAGACCTACCCAAATCTACCTTGATCATCGACTCCTCTTGGGCCCCCTCCTAGTCCCTGCCTTATCGTCAAGTAGGCAGTCCCTTCGTCCCTCGTCGTCGCTCCTCTATAGCGACTCCTTCGTCCCTGTGTCACAACATACGTTGACCAGGTCAACAGCTCACGACATACCGTTGAGGCTGAGGATAGCGGATCGCCCGTCTATCAACCCTTGCCACGTCAGCTGAATAGCGACGTTAACGTCCCCTCGTCCCCTCGTCCCTCGGGTCTACGCCTGAGCGTAACACTGAGGGTGTCTAATTCGATAACTAGCTAAAGTACAAAGGTACAGACAATAGGAGTTTATATATGGAGTACAGGGGCTATGTATGGGAGAAAGAAAACCAAGGGCCAGAGTACAAATCTATATACAGAAAGGAAACTGAGCCGGAGCTGTGCGAGCATAGGATCAGAGATAGGTACAGCATGAGACTAAGACAAAAGGAGAACAAGGAGAAACATAAATAGGTATTATACATGAACCAGAGAAGGAGGAAATAGGATCAGAGGGACATAGGGGCGAGATGCGCGAGATAGTGCTGGAGTTTGTGAGAGGAGTTCCAGAGGAGTGACCAGAGGGTCGGAGATGAGGGTTAGGGATAGGGATATGACAAAAGGCCTGGAAGGTAGCAGGCAAGTTATATAGCTCAAAGAACATAACAGTAGATTCAAATAAGCCATAAGAGGTAATGAAGGCTGCCTTCCATCAGTCTTCAGGTATGATTTGAATGTTGTGATAACTCCATTGAATGTCTATCTTGATAAAGATGGAGGAGTTTCCAATTTGTTTGACAATAGACTGAATATTCGGTAATGGATAGGCATTTTTTACAGTGTGTTTGTTGAGATATCTGTAGTCCTGACAGGGGTGAAGTTTCCCATCTTTCTTGTCTACAAAGAAGAAAGGGGCAGCCTGGGGGGATTGTAAAGGCTTGATCCACCCATTTTCCAGGTTTTTTTCTATGAACTTTTTGCATGCCTCCTATTCAGGGAGTGACAGAGAATAGGCTTTGGCTCATTTTGGAATGAAGGTTTCCTGTAGTTTGATGGTATGGTCATATGGGTGAGATGAGAGCAGAACATTTTTTGCTATCTCTGTTATGAATGGTCTCTGTGAGACTACCATGTGCCCCTTGTGGGCTTATCTTATATATCCTTGATGGAATAACGAATGTGACCCTTTACAGGTGCATAATATTTCTCTTTATTTATTTATTTCACTCTTTATCTTATTGGGGTATAAACCCCTAACAGGTCTTCAACATCTTATCTTATCAAGGGATACAAGATCTCTTCTCTATTTCATCAGATCATCTGGTTATGATCTACCATCATAATATGATCTAGTACTGTGCTATCTTATCAGCTATAGACTAGAAGTCATTATCTTATCCAGATCACATGTTGATCATGTGACAACACACTAGACAATCAGGAGCTAGACTCCTAATCCTTATCTTATCAGACAAGACCTGCTATATATGGAAAAGCTCTTCCACAGTCAAGATGGCAAGATTTCTACTCTCATAGACATCAAGGGCTAGATTCTTATCTATCAGGTGACTGCTTAGTCAGCAGTCTAGACCAAGACAGTGCTTGCACTGCTATCTATGATGTCATGCTTCATGTACAGACCTGGACCATGATGTTACAACCCTAGACAACATGCCTAGCACATATACCCTTATCTATCAGCATGCCTGCAGCATGTTGTTCATATATCTTATTGCCAAGCCAGCATGAGGCTTGCATCTATCCTTATCAGAGAAGACCCTGTACCCTTATCTATAACCCTTGACAGGTTTACACCCTAGACCTCAAGGATATGCCTCAAGGATAACTTATCTATGATATCATGGGCTAGACCCCTGCCATCTATACCATATATATCAAGACATGCATTAGACATGCATTCCATATCTATGCAACATGCCTAGCACATGTATGCCAAGAAAGTATAAGGTCAATAGCATATTGGTCTCTTATCATTATTCCCATGGACTCTTATCTAACCAATGGGAGATGTTCCCATTTATAGTAATGTATCATAACATGTACAAACAGTAGAATAGTACTCAGAGCTGCACCCCAGCTTTGAAGACTTGGAGATTGAAATGACTCTCAAAGCCATAGCATGAATTCATGAAGTGACTGTGATGCCACTGAACAATCATGGGAGAGGCATGATATGTAATCACACCAAATAGAGATTGTGGGAAGAAGTAGGGCATGTTCCCTATCATGTGAGTCTGACTGTGACTGCTTGTGAGAGGAAATCTCCAAGACTTCGAGACTGGGAAGCCAGTCCTGCTGTCTTGGTACTTTATATACTATTCTATATATTTACATATATTGTCTATAAGCTATGTTACATCGTTCATTGTGCATAGGGCATAGGGGAAAGGTGAACATATAAAAAGGGGCTCATGTGTGTTTGGCACATGTGCAGGCATATGGTGCCATTAAGGCGGAAATGAGGCAAAGCCTCAATCTAGGCATAAGATACACAAGAAAGGCATGACATGATGTCATAGATAAGAATAGGATGGCGGGTGAGACATCCACTTTTGGAAGTCATGTGACCGCAGGAAATAGATATCTTTGAATAAAAAGATGGGTCATGGGAAATGACTCCATCATCAGAAGTCATGTGACTGTGAGAACCGATTGTCATAAATAGAAGTGCAGGAATGACTTCGTCATCAGAAGTCATGTGACAACAGGAATAATGCCTCGTCCAATGAGAAGCTGATCCAATGCCTTAATAAGGAGATTGAAGTGGTCACTTTACCTTGCTGGTCTCACCTTCCTTATATGGTTAAAGATGGTGGTTCAGCCAATGAGAAGTGTGTGAGACTGCCATATATGGGGCAGTTCATGGTCCAAAGCAAGGATATACAATGTTAGTTTCATCCTCACTTACATAAGTTAGCCCCTGTCTGTGTAGGGGTTTGTCATATCCCAGAATTCAACCAAGTCATCTCCAGTCCATTTCCTCCTGCTCCTCCTGTTTCACTTATCCGGACCTCTCCATCTCCTGTTCATTATCTCTGTCTCCAATTAGTCTTTGACACATGTACGTTATACTTACATTCCATTCCTATGTCCCCTTGTTCTCCATCTAGTATAGTCTCCATTCTCCCCTGCAGTGCTTGGGTAAGGAGCACAGCTCCGGCTGTGCGACTGACCAGCACAGCAGTGGTACTTAGTTTCCTCCGTGTCTGACCCTGATCCTTTCTCCTTTCAGAACTCCTCCTCCGTATATAAACACTTGTACTCTGTACTCCATTCCTCAGTTCGAATATCAACTTAGTCTCTGCTTCCTGATCCCTTCATCATTGAGCTCATCAATGAGTTCTCTTGCCTGAGTCTTGACAACTCACCTCCAACCCTCCAACCCTCCAACCCCCTGCTCTGACCCTCGCATAAATCAGTGACCCGGAACTCTGACAAGGGCACAACACATAAGGTGAAGCTGAAGTCGCTACCCCCACCAAATACCTCCGGCACTCTGAAGGCAAGTAACCAGACTCCTGCAGACCCAGACTTAACAGGATTGAGAGTTTGACTCAATGAACTGGCAGGAATAAAGAAATACTCATGGCAGTGTGTGAATGGGGATAACTTAGTAAGCCTTGTACTTGGTGATGCATATATAGGGGTATGCCATGCATTGTAGCATGCTGCAATAGATAGGGGCATGCACTAGGCATGGGTCTAGGGGTTTGGTGTGCATTGAGCATACCCTTGTAATAAATAGGGGCAATGCCTAGTTGGGCAGTGACCTTGTAGTAATGCGATGTCATGGTCTGGGCCTTGTAAGGCATGACATCATAGATAGCAGTGTGAGCACTGCTAGATCCTGAGCTGCTGACTAAACAGTCTCATAATAGATAGTGGCAAGGGGCTTAACCCTTATGTCTATGAGGGATCAACATGTGACTGTGTCTTGGGATTAGATAAGAAGGAGAAGTCTTGCCACTGTGGCATATGAGATTTTCTGTATACATAGCAGGCCTTGCCTGATAAAGACTAGAATTAGGAGTCTAGCTCCTGAGTGTTTGTGATTAGATAACAGTGTCTAGTTTATAGCCATGGGAATGTCATGATGCTTTGATTGTGTCTTGGAGTTCTTGTCCAGCTGATTCTGATAAGATAACAAGGAGGGATTTCATATACCTGATAAAATAGATAGAGGCACATTGCCTCTTGATAAGATAAGGCATTGATTACTGTCTTGCAGCAATCCTGTATGTGAGATCTTGTATCCCAATAAGATAAGGGTTGGGGACACATTGTCCCGATAAGGGTTAGGGGTTCATTACCCCAAATAAGGATAATCTGAAAAATTAAAGAAATATGTGCTTTTCACATGTTCGTCATATAGGCCCACAAGAGGCATGTGATGTTCTGCAGGAACTGCATTTGTAACAGAGATTACCTCAGAAAGTCTTTGGTTTTCTCCTCCACTCACCTGGCAAAGTGCCAGCAAGGCTACAAGCACTAATGGGGCAGGACTCAAGACTAGTCATATCTTATTTAAGTTATTCAATTTTAGGGGAAGATACACTTTGAGCCTTTGGTTACCTTGACAGAGCTCTAGCAAGAAGGGTCTGATAACAATACTCTCAGGTAGAGTTCTTTTGAACTTTATTTCATCGTATAAGGAGTTGGAGAGTCATTTCAAAGTCTATATAGGAGGTATCATATGGAAATGAACCTAGAAAGGTAAATGAAATGAAGGCACCATCATCACTGATGGTGTAATCCACCTGAAGAGGGATCCTGAGAGAATGAGGCCATAAGGGGCAAAGGTGCTGTGCCTGTTAGGGGGAGTGGATAGGGCAGAGGGATAAACTGATTTCGGAGTGAGTTCATGACACCAAATGAGAGCAGGGAAAGAGGAGTGAAGCAGAGGAAGTATTCAATGACATAGAGGAAAAATAAGGGCAGGGATTTAGCCAACAGAATGAATGGACCAGAGGACACTTGTAACAATCATAGATAAGAGATAAGACAATTCTAGATCAATCTTAGACTTTTATCTGGATAAGATGACTCTGGAGTGTGTCCAGACTCATTCTATGTCTTAAGAAGCACGTGATTGAAACGACTCAATCAATGAGAGGAATCGAATAAAGAGTGGTCACGTCGACCCGTAGAGCTTTAAGGAAAGCCTTGTGAGGAAATCAACAAGACTTCGAAACTGGAGAGCATCCAGCCTCGTCGTC
>JBBPML010000088.1:0-89022 GCA_038090275.1 Austroboletus novae-zelandiae | reverse complement strand
AGGCCGCCTTCCCTTTTCCCTTGTTTCCTGCTTCTTTCAGGATCATGGACCGTATTTCGGCCATGGTTTTTCCTTTGAGGTCGTTAAGCTCCATTTCCTTTGAGCTTTCTGGGGCCTCTTCCCAGGTAGTGGCACCCTGCGTGTCACTCTTTGCGGCTCGAGCCTGTACTCCTTTCTTGGAGCAGGTGCCCTTGTGATCCCCATTCCAGCCGCACTCCGGGCACTTTGGTTTGGGGTTGCGGCAATTCTTTGCAATGTGTCCCGCCTTGCCGCAAGCGAAACACTTTCCTTTGCCATCCGTTGCGGCGTTGACCTGACGGTCCTTTCCTTTGTTGTCTCTGTTATTCCCTGAGAACTGGGGTTTGTAATTTGAGGCGATTCTATATGCCTCCATGTTAGATCCGATCTCCTGAATAACCTTCAGGGTATCGTCATAGTTTCCTCCCCGTCTACCGGTTCGGAACATCTCCTTTTTAATGTCCTCATGGACGTTCATCTCCAAGAGGTAGGCAGCGTGTGAGTCTGCAATCCCTGCTTGCCAGGCCAGGGTGCGACTTTTGGCCAAGTACATGAATACGTCCTGGCTTCCTTGTTTGTAATTTGTGAGCTCCTTCAGAGCCCAGTCCTTCTTGTTTAGAGGGCGGAAGAGCGCCTCTATCTCTATTATCATGTTGCTCCACTCCGTTAGGGTGGAGACGTTTTTGTCCAACTTCGCGAGCTCCATCTCCGCGAAGTAGGATCCTTTGACTCCTTTGAGTCGTGACAGGACCGCGTAGGCCCGGCTTTCTCCGTTGGGGACGAAGTCTCCCAGCCTTCCCTTCTTCGAGAAGTATTTTGGGTTGGCATCAAGCCACGCTTTCATCTTCGTCCACCAATCTTCAAATTTGTTCTTTTCCCCGTGATATTCTCCGGGGTCTTTAAAGATTTCAATCCGGGAGCTCCCCATTAGGGATGGGCCCCCCGAATTGTTTCCGTCGTTCGCCCACTCTCGGAGCCCGACGTATTCTCTGATTCTTTGATCGGCCTCCTGGGCCGTCTCTTGTGCCTTTTGGGTTTGCTGAGTCAGCTCGTAGGCGAGCTGCTCTGCCTGGTCTTTTTGAGCTTGAAGCTCCGTAATTCTTGCTTGTTGCTGGACGAGGGAATTCGCCAGCAAGAAGAGGTTGACGTTGCCATCTTGGTCCAGCAAGTGGCGGATGGCGCTGAGGGGGTCGGTAGACATGGTGTGGGTGCGAAGAGAAGTTCTCTTAGTTCTCTAAGGCGTCGTCTTTGGTCGAGTTCTTTTGCATACTCGCTTATTCGCTGTGGGTCTTTCTCTAGACCGGATAGCCAATGGTTTATCAGGGCGCGTCGCCGCTGATCGTATTCGTGTAGAGGAATATTGACAACTAGTAGTATGTAATGTGGAGGAAGGGGGAGATGGAAGGGAGACCGCGCTCGACCTTCTTTAGATTTTGTCTCGTCCTAAGGTAGGGGCGGACTGTGTAAGGTCCCCTTCTCTCTGCTCTTTCCTTCCTGGCTTTGGAAGGGTTTCTCTCGTATACCAAGCGGGCCCTAATTTGGCGCTCTGGCTCTGCTGGTTGCACGTACTGCTGCGGCTTCTTTACTCTGATGGGATCCATCTGAATCCCTACCTCTTTGTACTTTTCCCGTCTTTCTGTCTCTGTGATTACCCCTGTTATAAACCTTTGTGCCTCCTCTCCTAGAAAGGGGTTGAAGATGATGTCGTTGGGGTCGTAGTCGAGATCGTCGAAAGGGGAGATCTCTCTTTCAGGAGTGGCGCTCTCCTGTCCTTCTTCACTCGCTAGGGGGTAGCCGGTCCACCCTGCGACAGATCCTACAGACGGGGGAAGGGACACTTGACGCGGTTAGTCTCCTTCCAATAGCAGCCCCTAGCCTTGAGACAAGAACTAGCTCGGTTGCTCACTGTTTGTAGTTGCCTGTGTTACTCTTGAACAGCAGGGGAAGTCTTCTTGCAGCAGAGGTCGTTACCGGTGCTGAGGTAGCTTTGATAAAGTGAAACAACTCTAAACAACAATAAAGAGGATGATAGAAATAGACCGCTAAGGCCTTCTTAGGAGGAGATACTTGGGTAAGAGGAAAACTCCAAGTTATCAAAGCTGGGGAGCCAGCCTTGATGACCCGGGGGTTTATATACTATTCTAGTGTATGTACATGTTTGATCTTATTACTATAAAGAGACATCATACCATGATAAGGAGAAAATACATGATTGGTCTAAGAAGTAAAGAAGCATAAGCATGAGGCCACCATGAGATGTGGCGGAATGGAAGAGAAGCATATGAAACATAGAAGCGAACCATGATGCCCACATGAGGTGTGGCAGCTAATTAAAGAGGTTTTAATAAAGAAGGAATAGAAGTGCATTGCCTTGTGCTTGCACTGAAACGTGTGTTAGATAAATGAAAGGGTTCTACCCTGACATGTGTTATGCCATGAGGCACAAGTCTAGACTGCTTTGTAAGCAGGTCACGTGATACTTTAGGGTTTGAATCGACAAGTCCTGTTCTCCTTGGTGTGAGAACATATTGCCATAAAGAGTAGGTTGAGAGTTCGACTCCCTCCTAAGGCAGATAATAGATCCCAGTGACTAGGATTCGTAACAATTTTGCCCATGTTCTCAATGTTTCAAAGTGTTCAATCTCAGTCTTCAATGGACTTCTACCTGAACCATACAATAGCATCATACCTGACCTCTTATTTGAGCTTGCCATGTGGCACATATTTGGCAAGTTGTGCATGCATATGGAGACAACATTGTTTCATTTTGAGAACTGTATAACTCGCCTAGGACAGGCTTTCCAAAGGTTTTCAAAAGAATATTGCAGCAAATTCAAAACCTACAATCTCCCTCATGAAACAGCTGCATGAACTTGACGTCAGGCTACTCAAAACATGCGGGGATCAAGAGAAAACTCAAATCTGACAAACCCCAGGCCAGCCAAGTTAACATGAAAACTGTGCCTCTTCAATATGTCTACCTATAAGCTACATGCACTAGGTGACTACATCAAGACCATTCAGTTGTATGAGACTATGGATAATTATTCTACACAGATGGTAAGTAAATGTATACTTGTTAGTGGAGAATAGTCTGTCACTCATCAATAGGGAGAACTCAAACATCACCATGTCAAATGTTTTTACTCACAGTCAAATAAAAACAACTTTGCCTCTGCAATTGCAAAGCATCAGCAATGGAAGTGCATACTCCATCTCATTGATGATAAAAATGATGCTGCACACAGACTTGAAAATGAAGATGATGCTGAGCTACATACTACTGGATTGTCCTCCCAAGATCCACTATCATATGGGCAAGAATGTGAAAAACTATCTGAATTTGAGTTCATGGCTGGTGAATAAGAAAAACAACAAGGCTTTGAAGGTACATGCTCTTACAAATGCAGTCCCAGTGGGACATCACATGCCCCTTGTGGGCTTATTTGACAAACATGTGAAAAGCATATATTTCTTTCATTTTTAGAATATCCTTATATGGGGTAACAAACCCCTAACCCTTATCAGGATGATGTGTCCCTAGCTCTTATCTTATTGGTGTAGAGCTCAGTACAGCTCTAGGTTTACATCCAGGCTTTTCATGGCATCCCAACTCCTCTCCATTGTCACCTGAGGCATTTATGCATTGCCCATGGACCGTTCTATAAGTCCTGAGTTTGTTTAGCATGCTCCGAACTGATTTCTCGCACTCTGGCCAAATTCCTGCACCTCAGCCCATTCACTGAAGCTTCGGACCGGCGCTCTTGCACTCTGGTCAACTTTCCTGCGCCCCAGAAAGTACTCAGCAGTCATTTACTTTCATTCCGGACCTTTTTACTTACCTTTTGAGTACTCAGTTACTTATTTATGAAGTCTCGGGCATTCCCAGACTATAAAAATGATGTAACTAGCACTTTTTCGGAACTTACTTCCGCACTACCTACTACCTATCATATTTTCTACCTACGACTTTCCGAGCCTTTCCAACCAACTGAAATCGACTTCTCATCACCCGAAAAATCCAAAATACACTTCGCACCTCCAGGACTCATCTGGCAGTCCCTCTATCAATTCCCCTCACTCAATACTTCTCCTCAGACCCACTGGGAACCCCTTGGGACAAATCTCAAATCTCGCATTCACATACAATAGCCTAGCTGTATCCCTACAGCTAAGTTATTGATTTTACATCAGGATAACAAGATCCCTCACACAGTATTGCTGCAAGATAGTAATCAACTCCTTATTTTATCAAGAGGCAATATGCCTTCATCTATCTTATCAGGAATGCATGATCCCTTCCTCTTATCTTATCAGGATCATCTGGATATGATCTCTCAAACATGATCAAGCATTGTAATATTCTCACAGCTATAAAACTAGATGCCATTATCTAATCACAGATGCTCAGGAGCTAGACTCCTAATCTTTACCTTATCAGGCAAGGCCTGCTATATATAGAGAAGATCTCATGGCAAGACTTCTCAGCTCTATCTAATCTCAAAACACAGTCACATGTCAATTATGTGACAATCCTCACACAGTCACATGACTTCTGACAATGAAGTTGTTTCCCATAACCCACCTCTTTATTCCTAGACTCATAATATTCCCACAGTCACATGACTTCCAAATGTGGATGTCCCAGCTGCCTGTTAAGATCGTAGACAGGAGGTCTGGAACAGCTCCAGGTAACTCCGGAGTTATTGGTTGCAATGGGACTTTGGCTTCAGCGACTCAGAGCAGAGCACTGTGCCCTTGTCAAGACTTCCTAAGTATCCTGGATTTCAGAGGATCAGAGATGAAGGAGATCGGAATGAAAGCAGAGTAGAACTGAGGGTGTCTAATTCGATAACTAGCTGGAGTACATAGTACAGAGGACAGGAGTTTATATACAGAGTTGGTGCACCACCAAAGGGCTGTGACCAGAACAGAAACTAAACTAGAGCGGAGGAACGTAATACAGTTAAGGGTGATATACCTAGCCGGAGCTGTATACACAGGAGTTTGGAGGTAACTAAATAGCGAGGCTAAGACTAAAGGAGAACAAGGGGATATGTAAGTAGAATTGTACAAAAATCGGAGAAGGAGGAGAATAGGTCCAGAAGACCAGAGGGGCGAGATGCACGAGAGAGCACCGGAGTTCATAAGAGAAATCCTGGAGGAGGGTCCGGAGGGTCGGAGGTGAGGGTTAGGGTTGGGATATGACACTGCCATCCTATTCTTATCTATGACATCATGCTGGACCTTTCTCATGCATCTTATGCCTAGATCGAGGCTGTGCCTCATTCCTACCTTAACGGCACCATATGCCTGCACATGTGCCAAACACACATGAGCTCCTCTTTATATGTTCACCTTTCCCCTGTACCCAATGGACATTAGACACAGTATTTAACATACACATGTACACAAGTAGAATAGTATATAAAATACCAAAATGACAGGACTGGCTCCCCAGTCTTGAAGTCTTGGAGATTTCCTCTTACAAGCAGTCACAGTCAGACTCCTATGATAGAGAACACGCCCTACTCCTTCCCACAATCTCTATTTGGTGTGATTACATTTCACACCTCTCCCACAATCATTCAGTGACATCATGGTCACTCCATGAATTCACGCTACAGCTTTGAAAGTCATTTCACATGCTACAAAATTAACGAGAGAAACATTTTTATATTTACTGTAGGACTTTTTCCTGAAACTCAAGAATCATATCCTGAGTCAACTACTGGATGATCCCAATGGTGAGTTCAGCATGGCACAGCAAAAGAGGCTCATTTTCATCAATAACCACATATACTGCCACAAAATTCTATGCATCAACTACACTATATATGACCTTCAGCATGAGCAAGACTTGCTGAACCCACAAATGCACAGCAACATCATGGTATTGTTAGATGAAGACACAGAAAATCCTCATGCATATTGGTACACTCGAATCATTGGGATTTTCCATGTCCATGTCCAGTACAGTGGCTTAGAGAGAGAAGATGCAAAGCCCACCCAGCACATTGATTTTGTCTGGGTGCATTGATTTGCCTGGAACAGGAACCTCAAGTCTGGTTGGGTAGCTCATCACCTACCCTGTGTTGGATTTTTTCCTGCAGATGATGCTGATGCATTTGGGTTCATCAACTCTGATATAATTATCCATAGTATTCACTTGATACCAGCCTTTCAATATGGTCAAATGAGTAGCCTGTTGCCATGATCAATTGCACAGAATGATCAAGAGAACAATGAAGATTGGGACTGGTATTTCGTCAACATGTTGGTGTTGCCAATTCCCAAGGCATGCATTACTAACATACCTTTATTTAGCTTTGTCAACCAAGATATGTTTATGTGATACCATGGTGAAGGAGTTGGACACAAGTCAATGTGGGAGGCTACAAGGTGTTTCCATGAAGATTTTGATGGACTGGATAAGTGGCTGTTTGTTCTGGAGCTTTATCATGAAGTGCATGATGCAGAGATTGAGGATAGCACTGAAGAGAGCAACATACCTATGAACAAGTCAAGCAAGGAGATCTCAAGTAAGGATGAGGTGTCTGAGGAAGGAGACGTGAACCTTAATCTTACCAGTGATCAGCTAGTTGGTGAGGAGCTTGAAGATGAAATGAATGAGTTTGGGTATGGCAAACTCAATCAAATTGACTCTGAAGATAAACTTGGATTGGATCTGAAGGATGGCAAACTTGTAAACAATGTAACTTGAACTTATCTTGTCCTTGCTCTGATATTATGCAAATCAAACTTTCTATTCATAATACCATTAGCTACTTTACAGAGGTGAGTAATCATAGTACTGAGCCTGCTAAGTTTTGCAAGATCGGAGCACATGTGTGCAAGGTCTTGCAAGACCTGGAATGGATGGAACATGTTCATGCTAGTTCTAGTATGAGCGCAAGCCATGCTTGCTAGTCCTAGCTAGTGTGTTCTAGATCTAACTTGGTCTAGCAAAAGGTTCAGTCCATTCTTGCCTATGTCCTGCCAGGCTTAATAGGTTACCCAGATTTTTCCATGGCTTACTAGATGCTACTAGGTTTAGGATGATTGACTAATGTCTGACACAGCACTCACTGTCAGTCACAGCCTCTGCTGGCATGCCAGCAGTGGTCAATATGGGTGACTATCCTTCAAACTCACCCTTATCCTCAGCCATAGGTTCTGCCAATATTTAGCCTCAGGCTGTTGAATCCCAGCAGCATCCTGCCATGGATGCATGCTTGGAGATATGGGCAGCTCTGGCCAAATGCCATGGGAGGCCACAGCTTGATGCTCACAAATGGAAGTGGAGAGAGGGTGACTGGCTGCCTCACTATCAGTACCAGCCAGCCAGAGTGATTTCAGATCTGTGGACAGAGTACATGGAGGGTTTGGGGGGACATCTCTCTACCTGTGAGTTCAAGGAATGCTGGGGTGCAAAGTGGCAGTGAAATAAGGGTGCACTAAAGACTGAGGGGGGAAGATGCACCAAGGTCACAGCACTCTTTGAGAAACTTGCAGCCAAGCCCAACTGGAATGTGTCTCTCACACTCAGGTTCATCAAGGAGAAGTATGAAAGTGACCCTGCCTACCTTGGCAAGGTGCATGCTTTCTGTGACTACCTTCAGAGAAACCACAGCCTGGGCTACAAAGCTGCCCTGGCCGCTAGTGCTCATTATCCCTGAAGGTCTTGTGAGTCCAGCAATGTACTATAGGCTATATACATGTTTGTTTGTTTGACACTGTACATACATTAAATAATATTGTGACTAATATGATGCACTTCTTGATTGGGAGGCCGAATGCTGATGGTTCTGCACTATCATACTACTACTGTATATGGTTATGAGGCAGCTACTAGTATACCAGTGGTGACACAACAAACACATGCATACATGTGATACAACATCTTCCTATGTCTGGCCCTCTGCCTCCTCCGCTTCTGACTCTCTAGATCCTCCTCCTTCCTTCTTCCTTAGCCTCATCAACAGCACACACATTCCAGTCTTCGACACTTGATCATGGCACATTTTAACAACATGTAACCTTGATGTCATGCCACATTCACCATACTTATGTAGGATGGCAATGGCTGTCATTGCCTCCGACATCCACGTCAAGCCCATGCCCAGTGCCCGCCAAACCTTGTTCTTCCAGATTCACTGAGTCAGCATCCAATGGCTTGTTCATTTGAAACCATCACTTGCAAGCTGGAAAGACAGTGAGAAGGACGAGGAAGCAATCAAAGGGTGCTCATGTGCCTGCACTGGCATTGACATCTGGCTGTAGCACTCCGAAAACTGGACAGCAAACCACCACAATGCCATGACACCAGCATTTACCTGCACGCAATGCTGGCCTTGCTTGAACTCCATGTAGCCTTCCTGCACCTGCACCTGCACCATCAGCCATCGGACCGTCAGGGTAATTCAATCAGCTTTGTTTTCTGCAATGGTGGTGGCAGTGCCCACAATCAGCTGCTTCTGAAAGGGAGGCTGAGGGACTGGATGAGCCTGCAGCAGGGCTGGCAGGCATGCTGGGCAGAAAGAGACTGCAAGCTTGAGCAAATTGTCAGCAGGGATATGCACTGCAGGCTTGTTGGTGGGGGCATCAAGAATGCTCACTCCAGGGGCAGTGATAGCCTTGAGACACTGGCTGTATTTGGGGTGCACAGGGTCAGAGTACAAGATTTCTGTGGCACCTGCATGATGAGAGAGGTGACCCCCATCGAGTGACCAGGCACAAATCACACATGGCACAGATTGGCAATGAAGATCTTGCCTGTGAGCTGGGGAACCTTCACAGACAGCCACTTGATCAGCTATTGCATGTTCATCTGCCACTCATGTGTGAGGTCGTCAGCCAGCTGAATCTGCAGGACCTCAACTGAGAATGTACTCCACTGTGCCTCCATGCCAGGAGAAACAAGTATCATATAGATGTCCACCTTGACATCCTTCAACCTGGTGTCATTGTGTGGCTGTGATTTGAGCCAACATGAGTGCAAATGAACAATGATGACACGAGAGGAAAAGAAAGAACTGGCCTGCCACTCCTCACTGTTGTTGCCATTGTCATGCCTGAACCAATGGTAGTTCTTGAGTTGGAGGGCCCCTTCATCACCTTTGAGTCGACAGTGTGGTGCACCAAGCACATCATCATCATCATTGTCATTGTCATCATTGGCAGGGTCAATGGCTTGCCCCAGGGACAGAGTGCCAGCCATAGCATTGAGAGAATGGGTCACAGTCGGAAATGGAGTGCCAGCCACAGCATTAGGGGAGCTGGCCACAGCATCACACATGCCCAAGCCATCATCATCATTCTGTGCACCGCCCTGCATGTCCTGCTGCTGGTGCCACTTGGCATGACCATCCTTGTCCACCACACTTTGAGATTGAGGTAACGGCCTGGCAGGAGTTCCAGGGCCACTGGCAGCCCGGGAGCTGGTTGTCCTCACAATGATGACCTCCTTCGTGAACCCAAATGCGCAGTTCAGGAGCATAGCATGCATGCAGTCCATCTTCATCTTCATGGTGAACCAACACTTTCTGTCCAAGGCAGGATAGGGCCACTGCTCAGCCTGTCGCTGGACCATCACAATGCCTGCCTTTACTGCAGGCAGAACGAGCAGCATGCGCGTGCATGCATACATCAGTCCAGTCCTCTGATCAAATGCATCGACTGACTCATAGATTGTTCACCTCATATGGCACCTCAGCCATCTCTCTCATGACCATCCTGACACAGCCGTCGATCTTCTCTGTTTCCATCTCCATCATCGCTGTGCTCATGCTCATGCTCATCATCCATCATCCGTCAGTAAGGTGCACATCGCCGCCAAATATGTAGCTGTTGGACTCAGATGCTGGTGGAGGGGGAGACAACAGTGGGGGGTGGGGGTGGGGGTGAGACAGGGACAGGGATGAAAGGGGTGAGTGACATTCTCGCGCCCCTGTTCGTGGCTGGAATCCCGAGGTCGAGGTCGCGAGCGGTCGCGCCGTTCGTGCTGTTGCTTCCGATCACTCCAATCGGGAATACATGCGAGGCGAGATAAGCCGGGGGTGTATTCACGCCCAGGCGCAGTCACCACGCGAGCGGCGTGGGAACCGTGGGAACGGGGTCACCGCGCGCCAACGTAGTGACCACCAGGGGCCGAGTACATATGTACATACAACGTCCCTGAACAAACCTCCAGTGGGCCAAATGCTCACTGTACTCACGGTCCGTGGGCAGGCTCTCAAATTCTTCTCTCAAAGCCTCGCTCTCATCTCTGGGTATCGGTGCTCCACATTTCTACCAGCTCCCCCTCTTTCACTCCAAGAACTACCATTCTCCGCGCTGGGAAATGCCGGCTCGTAGACCATACTGTCTCGCTCTTGTTGCACTTGCTCCCCAACAGCCCACGTAATCAGTTCGCCAACGAACGCATTGATCTCCTCCACCGTATTCCCTGCATGAATGATGACGCGAATGCGGGGTTGTTTCACGACCGGGAATGTCATCGGCGACACCCCGTATCCACGCTGAAGTAGATAGTCGGCCAGCCTATGTGCATGTGGTGTAAACACTGGGATGACCGGCGAGCATAGATCGAAACGGTCAGAGATAGTAGACGTGGACACATCAGTGGTGGCAACGTTGGTATCCACGTTCTCGGAAGTGATGGTTTCCGTCGGTTGCAATGCGATAAGGGTCGAGGGAAAGTTTTTCAGTGCTACAAAGAGCTGTTCGCGTGCATATCTGGATAAGCGATGCAAGTTTTGCCTAAGCTGTTTTAGGGGATGGGGAAAATATTTGCCGATGGTAAATATATCAACGAGGGAAATAGATCGGTAATTAGCACACCGAAGAATGGAAGTTACTTACCTCTTGGCCATGTGCGCTCGATACAACATCGAGGCATGATTCGAGAGCATAGATATCGGTGTAGGGCATTGATGTCGAAAACATAATACTCTTGGCAAAATTGATCATGTAGTGCCTTATGATCGGTGAAGTCAACACGACGGCTATAACCAAGGATCACATATTTGAAACAGGAGTCAGTGTTACTTTGATAAACGCTCGTTCCCAAAATACTCACCACCATGATATCCCCACGCTTTACCGAATGTGTGGATCTTTGTATGTACACGATCGTTCAAGCCTAGGTGCGCGACATACCCCGTCCCGTTTGGTCCGAACAAGCCAGACGTGTGGGCTTCGTCCACGACGATGTGTGCACGGCCAGCAGGGACAAGCGATTCCACGAGGTCAACGATCTCTTGCAGCGGGCAAAAATCACCATCCATGCTGTACAAACTCTCCACGACAACAAACACCGTGGACGACCCTAGGATAATTTCAGGGTGTTTCTCTAGCACACTAAGGAGGTGATCCCTGAACGAAGCAACGGAATTGTGGGCGAAACGATAGGAAGTACGAGATGACAGGCGGATACCCTCTCGGCAAGACGAATGGACCAACTCGTCCCAGATGACGACGTCGCCCTTCTGTGGAATGGTGCCTAAAAATGCCATGTTGGCACTGAAACCGGAACCAAAGAGCGTCACAGACGGAGATCCAAAGAAACGTCCAAACGCTTTTTCGAGTGCATTGCACTCTGAGGAGTTACCTGTTCCAAGGCGGGAACCGGTGGATCCAAGTAGGCACGTCGGTGGCGCATTTTGGACTTTGTGCAGGAAGCCATCCCTGAGCATAGAGTCGGTACAAAGGGATAGATAATCATTTGAAAAAAAATCGGGAGCATGGGATGGGAGAGGCTCGTCGAGATCGTATATTATCAAGCCCCCCTTAGATCGACGGTCGATAGCTTGCTGAAGAGAATTGAGCAAAGGTGACAGATGGATCATGATGGCGGGATGAGAGTGATTGTGTTCCAGAGGGCGCTTGCCCCGAGCCATTTATGCTGGCGAGGCTCAGCAATTACACCGGATCCTCGGAATACACTTCATTCCGATTGCTTCACATCGACGACCACCTTAGCGACCAACTAGTGGGAAGCCACATTTGGTTTAGAACATCATTGCCTGTGTTGGAACTGCCTGCTAAACTGCATATGGAACAGAGAAATTTCGCCGACGGCTATATTCGATTTTTTAAATCCATTGCCTTTCTCAGATGTGGAACGGATGCTTGTGAGACAATTCACATTGGTGAACGATAGCTAAATTATTTCAGTACTCAGTTCGCTCCATGGAAAATTAGGAATTTCGAGAAGCCGCATTAAAATGCAGCCATGCTTCAGAAATAGTGAAGTATGACATTATTATTGCGTGAGAGCGAATGTACCAGCTGAAACACTTTGTTCGAGTTAGGTTTTGCACATTCCCACGGGTTTGAGTACACACACATAGGCCTATATGGAGATAACAAGCCTTACGAGACTGCTGTATGAAGCTGTAAAACAGTTCAGACTGTCAAGATGGTCGAAACTCAGGCCGGGCCTGGATCTAGGTCGAGTGCCTGCCGATTCATTGTAGACTCGTCGCGGGGTCGAACGAGTCTTGGGGTCTAGTGTCGGGGGCGAGATCCGAACCCTAAAATATGACTTCAGCCCACAAGATCTAGTATACTTAGCTTATCGGTGGTCTGGGCCTCGGGTATAATGGAAACCACTGCCCTTCCTGCGCCTTGAGGCTGTTTGAAGTCTTGACTGAAATTCGTATAACAGCCTCTCTGATATTATTTCCCGGTCATTAAACTGGTTAACGTATCATGGAAATATAATTGCATACACCAACTGCACCCATTCTCGCCATTTGACAGGGTTCCACAGGATTCTTGGCAAATCGTTGGGTGGCGTCTTTGCCTGATTAGCGAAGGAAATCACGCTAGAGAAAAAGTATCACTTACTCGCGTCCTCAGGTGAACGTCTTCGCTTGCGTAATCTAATAAAATCGAGTAGGTCCCTCTAAGTCCGGCCTAGTGCTTTTAGAATCATGGAAGACTTCAGGAGCCAGGAGACGAATATCTCCAGATGGTGAAACACGAGGCGCGGTGTGATGTCTTCATTAGTCTTCAATGGTGAAAGTGAGGCTCCATGAAACGTAAAAGCAACAGAGCACCTGAGCTCGTAGCTTAAGTTCCTCCGAGACGTCTTGCATTGTGTGTAGAATGTCCTTAAGGACACATGCTGTAGAAAATCTAATAATCAAAAGGGTTGGAATGGTCACACTGGCCAACATTGACATAAGCCTCGCGAGATTGAAAGCTTACTCCCGAAGCGCCATCGGTAGCAAAGTGGACTGCAGCGGATAAGGATAAGGATCAAGATAGCCTTGTGCCACACCCCAGATCAATCATTTGTCGTTTTCGTCGAAGACGGTCCCTATTCTGGTAATCGATCAAAGTGAGATGGAAAGTCGTCCTTCTGGAAAGCCCATGGGGCTGATTGAGCCCTCCTGGACACATTGCCATCCAGCTGTACGAATATGACTATTGACGGATAAGCGAACGCAATCAAATATCGCCCGTCCTCGTGCACGGCTTCGAGCATCATTGACACGTTCGACGTGCGGCCAAAAGATCGCGCTCCGATGGCCGGCAGCAGGGGAGTTCACCGTCCAATCTTCGAATGGGGTCGCGTGAATCGCCTCGCATGCAGTGAGCCGAGGTTCATGACGAGTTGAATCTTGACCGTGCTGGTTTTTAGTAAAGAAACGAAAACGAAGAAAGAAACGAAGAAATCTGGAAACAAAGACATAAACCTATTTCTAGATCCAAGATAGTTGAACCAAAATGATGGCGGAGTCGGAAGGCGATATCATTGAATTTATAGTTGACCATTATTGGCTGAATGTTGCGTCTATCGCATCGTTTCCAGTGGAATTTCGCTCCCAAAAATGGATGATATGAAATAATCATGTTGAAAATGCCCATTGAACGGCGGAGGCTTGAGCGCCGAGCTAGTACGGGAAAAAGGCGTGTCATGGTAGCGGGGAGTGCTTAGTTCAAGTTTCAAACTCGGACGGCTTCGGATCCAATATCCGAAGCTTTCTCCGACGATCACCGATCGAAGTTTCGAATGGCAACAACACGACTCCGTACAGTAAGTAATACAGTATGTACACGTCAGTATTTTTTCAAGCCGTAGCGCGTACCTGTGGCGCACTCGAGCACTCACCGAGCGGCGCACCTCCAAGTCGGATCCGTGCTGCAGGTCCGCGATCCAGCCCTATCTGTCATGTTGAAGGCGCGGTTGCGAAACCGAGAATCTAATTTCTCTCTCAGAACCTGTCGCCGAATGAATTGGTCATGGCCGTCGGCCCTCGTTGCTGGGCACTTACGTGTGTCATCTTTGGAGTTCCGATGGCCTCAGGACTTTGACTACAAGTCGATGACATCGGAGGCAAGGACCAACTTTTTTTTTTTTTAAATTCCATTTCTGTCCATCAGGGTGCGGTACCCTATGTAGGACAATGCAAAACTAAGGTAAAAGGGCGTCCATGCCCTGCCGCATCCCGGGCTCCGCGAATGCCCCAGAGGCGTCCTGAGATGCCTCTGGTCAAGGACCAACTTGATCGCATTATCTGTCAAGTATGTGTTGGATACACCAATTAGTCCTCCAGTGCGCGTGATGGTCTCAACTCGGTCCCCTTGTGATGCAGCTCGATTTCCATAGACTCCTGTTTTGTGAAATGGATCCAAACCATTCCATGTTCGTTTCAGTGGGATACACGAATCTGCATGTCTGCCACCAAACTTAAGTATCATACGTAGCAAGAGAGCGGACTCTTGATATACTGAATTTCCTGGTAATGTCTCAGTCCAGGCGGTCGGCCACCCGCCCAGATCCTACGATCGATCGTGGCCAGCATCACACAGGCGATCTATGCTCCGGTTCTGTTAAACTTGATCCCCCGCACTCTCAACGGTGGTTCGTCGTCGTCGTCGTGTATCATGCATTTGTTTACATCGACTTGCACATTCACCGGCAGGACAGTCTGCGTATAATAACAAAAAAGGGGAAACAAACATATGAGCTTGAGTCCAAACGATCTCTCGATCCAACGGAGATCAGAACACGTACCGACTGCGTCTGGATCGAGTTTTGCGTGCGTGAGGTGAAGACTTGTTCAAGGTTGAACGAACTATTCGTCACCGCACTATCCGCCACGGAGCGCGCCCTGAGGAATTCGCGCGCATTGAGGTTGGCGAGGACGGTATTGCAGTAGAGAGGACAGAGCGGAAAGTATAGTGCCGCATAAATCAGAGTTTCCTTAAACGCGACGATCTATTCGGTGCGATCCACACGTTCGGTCCCATGCAACAATTGCGACAAAATTACTCACGGAGATAAATACGAATATTGCGAACAGTGCCGTCCAAATGCCCGTATTGATTGTAAGGATAACGAGTTTCTGAAGGACGGATCGAGACCTGTTTAGGCAAATATCCTTGTGATCTGAGACCATTCGTTTCACCAAATCAAGTTGACGGGACTGACCCTCGGAGCGAACGCTCGCGGCTTTGGATAAGTAAAATCACTAGCCCTGCGGCAATGAAGAGGTCGGTAGCTGCTGTGACAGCTTGCACTGCGATGAAAATGCTCTGAAGTTGCTTGAGAGAGTATCCTCGGAAATGCAAGTATCATTCAGTACACGCACGGAAGGCATAGGAGAGACAAGTTCTGCGGCCGTTGGAACAATTACTCTTTCATAAAGATCAATTCTATATTTGGTTTTGTCGAACGTTTTGACGTACCCAAATGCCATAAAGGCTGGATGTGAGGCAAAGAAATGGGTCATTTGCAGAGAATTACCTCAAGCATATGCCACTTACCGAGACCTCCACCTGTAAACGATGACGAGTTGAGATCGCCCATCATAGGTGATAGAATCATAGCCTACCCAATTCAAACATACATACAGGCACCTGTACGACCATTTAGTCCATGATCAATCTGCAAATTGTTCTTTTCGACAAACCAGAAGTATCCAATAAATCCATTTTTTGCTATCGACTGTGAAAGGAAAGTAGTCGGCAAAAATCCCGAGACGCGGGAAAGAAGCGCACATTTCCATATCCGATAAGTAAAGAATGCTTGAGAAGTGATAGAAACGAGAGTCTATAGATTTAGATTGATATCATTGGACACACGAAACGGGGAGAATGACGCACCGTGAACAGAACCTGCCACTAACATTGTGAGTCGGTGTGAATACCAAATGTGTTAGGTCTTCCGACCACCTACTATGTATTCACTGGAACGCAGTTGAGATCAGCACGAAAGAGTACCATGATAAGCTAACAGACTCACGGAACTACAGTTTTTATGCGGGCATAATTACAGAAGTCGATAATCTGGGAGTCGTACACTATCAAATGCGAGGGTTGGGATTGTGATGCATCGAACGTTCGATGCATCCTCACCGCCTTTCACGATAAGAATTTCGTGTACCGTATCTGCAATCCTGCTCTGTGTCACTATAGAATGCAAATGCTTGATTTCGAGGACACTTGCCAGAGCCATACAACCTACAGTTGCTCATTGAGCAAGTTGCAGAGGCAAAACAGCAGACTAAAACTCACGAGAGCCTTTAAAAACAACTGATCATCTGGGAATCTGTGCACGAATCAGTAACTGGACTTTAGAACTTCAAAACAACTAATACTCACTGAATGAAGTATACAAGACTTCGACAAGGTGCCGCGTCACAAGTCAGACCCGCTCTACTATAGATAATTGGAGAAACGTTACTCGCTCACGTTTGCATGCATGTCGTTCCCCACAAAGCCACTGACAAAAAGGTTGCGAGTAACTCTGCGCCGTCCGTCGGACCGAGAGAAGACATGTTGAGGAAGTTGAAGACGAGCTTACACTGTGACTACGTCCGCGCCTCGTGTCACCTAATTATACCAGGCCGGGATTTTTTATTTAATCATTATAAAGAGAAGATGATGTTATGGCAGTGATGCCGCAGGAGGCGATGCATTACGGTACAGGGTGCTCCAACTGTGAGACAGGCAATGACATGATATCTTTTATCCAGGTCGTCGTTGTGGCGTTACCGTGAGTCAGCAAGTATCTATGGGTCGCACGCTCATCGCTCCAACTTCACGGCGGTCGCCCATCTACATATGACTGCGGTTCTTGCCGGGTTTGATTTCTCAAAGTTCTCCGGGCCCTTATCGCCGCAGATGCCAAGTCGACGCTCCACTGCCAAGTTGAGTTACTCCTTTTGGCTTCTTTGGGTATAGACTAGGGCTTGGAAAACTAACATATGTGAGGTGACCCTCATCCTGACGCTCCTAAGCCTCACCCTCAGCTTGAACCTAACCTCGACAGTCCTAAAGCTCACCATAGCGCTAATTGCGTGCCTAAACCTTGTCACCAGGTAAGGTCCACTTAACCTTGACCTCACCCTGGTGCTGAGTAATAGCATAGTACACATTCACCATAGTATGGCATTATTTCATAACCCCCAGGTATTGAGAAGTGTACCCGTAGTCAGACACCCCCACTCTCGCGGTGTCGCGCCCCCAAAAAGGGTGCGGGGATGCAACGAAGTACCCAGGATTACCACCACGACTCACTGAGGGCGTTGATGATGAGGACATCCTCACACATACATCCAGGCTCAAGCCACACGAGATGAAGGCGGCAATGCGAATCTGGACCGGGGACATATGCCTTTGAAGGACATCCCCATTCCCCACCATCCACCATCGTGAATTGTGGCGCGTCACTGACGACGGACATCACGTTGTGTATTTATTTTATTCCGTCCACCGATACCGAGTTATCGGTCACCGTTTCCGTTGGGCATCAACCGAATCACGAACTGACAGCAAAGTCCTTTGATCAGCGTGCCGATGAGAGCGCAAGGCGCCGTTCAAACACGCATCTCCGGCTTGCGCGAGATTTGCTGAAGCATGGTCACGGTGTTGTCGACCGTCCGAAAGGGTGGGCACATATTCGAGTCGAGGGGCTATGGTGCGTCGTCCCCGGGCGTCCAGGTTTCAGTCGACAAGCAGAGCATGACGCAAACTCTGCTCACGTTGATGTCGTTCAAGTTGTCCTCTTCGCTGGGTGTGGACATGAAATAATATGTCCGTGTTTCGTCATGAACTGGAAATTGATGATCGACGTGTGCAAGGTATACATTTTGGACAGTCTTTCACCAACAAGCTGCACACCTGACCAATGGGTCATACTGTTACTCATACATACCTCGGACGTCAGGACGCCTTGCTCCAGTATATAACTTACCTCTTCGTACGTTTCTTCTTTCCTCGTGTGGAGCCTGTCTCTTTCTTTCCACTCTCCACGACATGCCGTGATGACGACGAGGCCACAGCTTCAACGAGTCAACGACCATGATTGGATTGAATATGATGCTGATAAGTCCCCTTTCCCTCCCTCACCATGCATGCCGCTCACTCAGAGTCGCTTCCAACAGTAGGACATCAAGGGGTAATGTCGTCAACGTTAGGGCCAACTAGGTGAGGTATGTACATTAGTGGGGCTCTATGCTCCACAAAAGTGGCTGTCCGATGATCGGAAGTTAGAGCATTTGAAATTTAGCGTAATTCTCTCCGGGATGCTGGCTGCATACATATGTCTAGTGGCGTCTGCATCGAAAGCCTCAATGTAAAAAAGGTTTTTATTCCTCTAGACAGCCAGTATATATGTATAAGCGTTAATTCATCTCGGGGCGCACTACACCGTAGCGCGCCACACGATAGCGTCCAGGGACCCAGCTCGTCAAACGAGGTCCCTGGCATTTTTTCCATATACTCGTATGGTCTACTCTCCATCCATCTCAGTGTCGAACTTGACGCCCCGCGGTCTCAGCTCGTCGTCATGAGTCATTGATTTGTTCACCTCGACCTGTACTGTGACGGGCACCATCTACCGAAAAAAGAAATGCGACGGAGCCCTCAGACTCTCGCGTTAAGTGATCTATGGGAGCTGTGCGCACCGACTGCGACCTCTGTGAATGACTGGCAAAGACCGGCTCGAGATTGAACGAGCTGTCTGTTACAGAGCTACTCGCCAGCGAGCGTGCCTTGATATACTCGCGTGCGTTCAAATTGGCAAGGACGGTGTTGCAATATAAAGGGCAGAGAGGAAAGTACAGTGCTGCATAAATCAGCGTGTTTCTGAACGCAAGGATCTAGTCAATGAACGGGGGATTAAACGACAACTTTCAGTGCGATATCCAAGGTAGATGAATGCAGATCGCTCACAGCGATAAAGGTGAGCACTGCAAACAGCGCCGTCCATATGCCCGTATTGATCGTGAGAATGAGAAGCTTTTGGAGAACAGAGCGCGACCTGTTTGTGTTTAAGTCGCTCTAAGGTTCTGCGTGCCACCAAGGTAGCATCAAAACTGACCCTTGGAACGTGCTCTTGCGACTTTTAACGAGTAGCACTACTAACCCTGTAGCGATTAATAGGTCTGCTGCTGCCGCCACAGCTTGTATTGCAATGAAGATGGTCTATGTTTTGTGTCAGTGTATAACCCTCGAATAACCAACTCAAAGTACTTACAGAAGGTATTGGGGAGATAAGTTCCGCGGCCGTCGGAACCGTTATCCTCGGGTAGGGATCAATGCCAGATCCGGTTTCTCGAGCAATATTTACATACCCGAATGCAAGAAAAGCTGAACCAAAGGCAAAGAACGTGTTATCTGTCAAGCATCAACAATAGCATATGTCACTCACCGAGACCTCCGCCTACGAACATTGATGATGACAAGCTGAGAAGACACCCGAACAGATACAACACCGGATCATGACTCACCCAGTTCGAATAAGCATACAGGTACCTGTATGAATGCAACTTCAGTTTACCAATTCCAGAATGATCGGTATTTTCCCTCCAGACATACCAGAACCATCCAGTAAACCATTTTTTTGCCACTAACTACCAGGGGGAAATGATTGGAATGGAAAATAACAGACGTTGAAGCACATACACATCCAAATCCGATAAGTAAAGAACGTTTGGGAAGTTATAGCGACGAGAGACTGCAAACGACGATGAATGTCGATCGAGCCATAGATGTGGGGACGCACCGTGAACAGAAGCTGCCACTGTCAATGCATGTTGTCCGTCAACGTGCTGGGTCAAAGAAAGTTCCTCCAAGCACCTACCATGAATTCGCTGGGGCACCATCACGATCAATATGCAATTGCCTAAGACAATCGGGCTTACGGGACCACTGTTTTGATTCGATTGTAATCGCAGAAATCGACGATCTGGGAGTCATACACTTTCAAAGCAAGTCGTCAGAGACCATCACGAGACGGAGAGAGCTCCACACACCTCCTTTTACAATAAGGATTTCGTGCACTGTGTCAGCGACCCTATCATCCACGTCACTAAGGAACGAAACTGCTGATTTGGGATCACTTGCCATAACCACACAACCTAGTGTTGATTGTTGAGACACAGATGACAAACGGACGAACAATAGTCGACTTACGAGAATCTTAAAAGCTAGCTGATCTTTTGGATACCTGTATACAGCTTATTGTGTTTACAGAAGCTTTTCTGGACGGTTACTTACTGAATGAAGTATATAAGTCTGTACAATACATGTCAGTCGTCAAAAGCCTTTGAAGTCGAAAAGAAAGCCGAAGAGAAAGCTGACTCACGTCTGCATACATGTTGTCCCCCAGAAAGCGACAGACACAAAGGTAGCCAACAGTTCAGCACCGTACGAAGGCCCGAGTGGAATGGCAGAAGAAGACATGGTGGTGGAGAAGAATTAGCATCACCGCACCATGTGTTTCAAGGGTCGGACAATTATAGCTGGGGCTTTTATTAGGGAAAGCGTCAATGGCTGACCAGACGGAGTAAGCCGCTTTACAGGTTCCGACGTAGACGCTCAAGACACGGCATTGTGAGAAAAATGAGTTGATTATCGTATCGGAATGAATTGTTTCCACTGACCAGTGCAACGGGCAGCATGAGGCATCATGATGGAAGAAAAACTTATATTTGGAACCAATACACTGGCAATGCTGGAACGTTCAGGGCCGCCCAAAGTAGTCAAGTCATTGCTAGGAATGTACTACGTAAGTAGTGTAAGCGAAAAGTATATACTTATAATTTAAGACAACAGCTGTCACTGACAGTGAGGAGGCATATCAACTAGTGTCGCTGCACTCCAATCAGCATGCAGTGGTACACTATGTATGCCATATCTCAAGACTAATTTTTTTGTTACTCGTCAGCGAGCCCAACAAACAGAAGAAAGTTCAAAGGAAGAGTGGCTGGTGGAGAGGATGCCATGGCATCAAGGGGTCAAGTGTTACTTAACAGTGAATGAGTGATAGTGACGGTTTACTGATCATAATGAGAGTGTAACTTCCAAACTTGGTATAAAGTAGTTGTTAGGACCACAACAAGGCCTTTAGCTAAGCACTTCAGGTTACTCGCAATGCAATAACTATTCTGTGAATGGGGAACATTCACCATAGGGCTTAACCCTTATATACATGCGGAGATGTCTACCCTAAACTACATTACCAATCACCAGCCCTAAACTACATCAGTCAGCGTGTGTCATCATGTGTAAGCATGTATGAGTAATGTATTAGTAAGTGATGACGTATTGAGTCCAGAGCGTGATAATGTGAAAATAAAAAGAAATCATTATAGTACCCCCTTTTCAAGGACTGATGTCCTCATCAGGAGGGAAATCAAAATAAGAATCATCGAAGTGAATATAGTTTTTCCTAAATTCCAGGAATTCAGGGGTAAGGAACATAGGAGACACCGATGGAAGGGGTTTATTGTGACAGATAGGACAAGAACAAGAAGAATCAATATCAATAAAACAGATGTGCATTTGTTTCTCAGGACGAGGAGCCATAGGATGTTTGTGATGGAAAGCTTTTACTGAATCTGACACATTTTTCAATTCAGATGCTTTGATCCATTCGTTTTCTTCCCTTGGGAATCCTTTCCATTGAATTAAGTATTCAATATGATTGCGTCGTTCTCTAGAATCAATTATTTCCTCAATTTCTTGTTTGGGAGATTGATTCACAATAACCAGAGGTGGTTTGGGAGGAGTTTTCTGCAATGGATACTCTCCTTGGTGATATGGATGGAGAAGAGATTCATGGAATACTGGATGTATAGTTCTCCAAGAACGATTCATTTTTAATTTGTATGACGCAGTGCCCACTTTTTTTATTATTTTAAAGGGGCCATATTGTTTGTCATCAAGTTTCTTTGTGGGTCGTTCAGTTCGGATGTTGGTTGCTTCCAAAAGTACCAGATCTCCTTCTTTGTAATCAATAGATGGACATGTCTTTCTATCATAGAATCTCTTCATGTCTGCAGTGGTATGTTCTAATGCAAACCTTGCAGTTTCCTGAATTTTCTGTATTTGGTCTGCAAAGTTCTTTGCTGCCGGATTGCGACTCATGTTTTTGGAAGATGATCCGATGTTTGGCTGATGTCCATAATTGACCATAAATGGCAAAAACCCTGTAGACGATTTTGTAGTTTGATTGTGAGCGAATTCCGCTAGAGGAATCCATTCCACCCAATCAGATTGTCTATGATTGGTGTAAATACATAGGTATTGTTCTACCCATGCATTATATCGCTCTGTTTGTCCGTCTGTTTGAGGGTGAAATGCCATTGATGGGTTTCCTTGTATCTCCAGTAGTTTGTATAGATCTTTCATGAAAGAGGAAACAAACTGTGTTCCTCAATCACTTATGACCTTCCTTGGCGTTCCATGTAGTTTGAAGATTTCATCTCTAAATATCTTTGCTACTCCCATTGATGTAATTTGTTTGGTGATGGGGAATATGTGGATCATTTTTGAGAATCAATCTACAATAACCAGAATTGCATTTTTTCCTTGAATCTCTGGTAACGGTTCAATAATGTCAAGTGAAATAATCTTCCAGGATTGAGAGGGAATTTCGTTTGGATTTAATGGCATATGTTTTGCCATTGTTATTGCCTTGGCCTTCTGGCATTTATCACATCCTTTCATGTATCTTTCTACATCTTTTCTCATCGTGGGCCAGAAGTGTTGTGTCATGATGAGTTCCTTTGTACATTTCCTTCCTGGATGTCCTGCTAACGGGTGGTCGTGGTTTTCTTTTAACACTCTTTCCCTTAGTTTTTCATCCTTTGGTACGTATACTAGTTCTTTCCAGTACACTACTTGTTCTTTTTGTGTCCAGACAGATCCTTCTTTCTTTAATCCCTGCTGGACAACCAATTCTATCTTGTGTTGTGTTTTCTTTATTAGGTCCATGATTGTATCGTCTCCTGTTTGCTGTTGCTCTCTTGGAGCCAGAGTAAGATCATCAGGTACCTCTCCTTGTGCTAACACTCGCATATCAAATCCTTTTACCCTTTCTACCTTATTGATGATCAGATTTTCATCAGCAATTTCCCATCCATCATTGAAAAGGTTGACAAAAACTGGTTCTGCGATCACAGTGTTCTCCACAGCCTGTGATGGGAATGCAAAAACCGAGTCAGGTAACATAGTGACTGCTGTGTTATCAGCATCTACCCCCTTTTCAAAGTCTGACCTCTGGGACAGAGGATCTGCAGGATTTGTTTTGCCCAGACGATGGATGATTTCATAGTGATATTCCTGCATGAGTTGATTCCACCTGGCTTGGCATCGACTGAGATCTTGGAGTTTTCGGAAGAATTCCAGATTTTTGTGGTTCATAAGGATCTGGAATGGGAGATGTGCATCAAGCAAATAATAACGCCAGGTAGTAACAGAGAAGACAATGGCTAGCATTTCAAGATCCGCAGCATGATAATTTTGTTCTTCTTTTATTAATGCGCATGATATGAAAGCAATGGGTCGCCAAACGCCATTGTGTTGTTGAGACAGAATTGCACCAATACTGATTCCTGAGCTGTCAGTCTCAATGCGGAAGGGATCCTTGTCGATTGGTAAGGCAAGTGCTGGGGCACTTGTGATTATTTGCTTTAATTGCTCAAAAGCCTTTTGACATGCTTCTGATCAAATAAAATCTTGTTTTTCTGAAGTTAACGCATTTAATGGTTTGGCCACTAGAGCGAAATCTTGGACAAAACGGCGATAGAAATTGAGGAATCCTAAGAATCCTCGTAATTGTTTCTGTGTCTGAGGGATGGGCCAATCGTGTATTAGCTGTACTTTGATGGGGTCCATTTCAATTGTTCCCTCAGAGACGACTAGACCTAGATACTTGGTCTTGAGTTGTTCAAACTCACACTTGGTATGTTTCAAGCTGAGTTTATTGTTGCGAAGAATTTGAAGTACTTTATGAACAATGCGTCTGTGTTCATCAAGATTTTTTGTGAAAATCATGATGTCGTCCATATAAATCACTACTTTTTCTCGATTGATCAGATCGCGGAAAAGATAATTCATCATTGTTTGAAAGATTGCCAGGGAGTTGGTCAACCTGAAGAACATTACTAATGGTTCATATAAACCATGATTAGTTCAGAATGCCGCTTTCCATTCATCACCCTCTTTTATGTGAATGTTATTGTAACCCCACCGAATATCCAATTTGGTGAAGTAATGAGCACCATGAAGTTTATCTACGAGCTCGGCAATGAGTGGTAGAGGATATCAATTTTTGATAGTAATATCATTTAGTCATCAATAATCCTGTACAGGGCATAATTTTCCATCCTTTTTTTTGACGAAGAAGAAGGCAGATGCGAAAGGTGATTTTGATGGTCTGATCCGTCCAGTGGTGAGATTTTCCTCTAAGAACAGGTCAAGTTCTTCTTGTTCTTTGAGGGTTAAATTGTATGTTTTGCAATCGATCTTATGATCACCAGGTTTTAGTTCGATTGCATGATCCCATGGTCGTTGAGGTGATAACTCATCAAAGGATTCTTTGTTGAATATGTCTTTATAGTCATGATAACTTTCAGGCATGACATTTTTGAAAGTTTTAGCCTGTTTGGATTGGTTGGCTTCAGCTGCTAGATCCGTTGCCAATGTATTGATGTAACTAGGATCAATTTGGAAAATATGATCACTAGCTTCATATTCGGATTCTTCCTCATCGATAGGCGATAATTCTGGAATATCGTCAAATTCCAAAACCTTTGTTTTCCAGTCGATTTTTGAATTTACTTGTTGTAACCAATCATACCCTAAGAACATAGCATGTGATTTCAGATTTGCTAATGCCAGTGAAATCTGTTCCTTATGTTCCCCAATATTCATTTCTATGATTGTGAAATGGGTGATAGATCCAATGGTGTTGCGAGTTCCATTCACATTATAGACCAGAATTGGACAAGGAAGTTCGTGTTCGATCAATCTATGTTGTTTTGCAAACTGCTGATCGATTGCAGATGCCATACATCCTGAATCCAATAAAGCGAGTGCCGGAATTCTTTTTCCTTCGGGAGACACAAGCATTGTGTCGATTTCAAATGATTTGTCTGATCTCTTTTTATTTACAAACTTTGATTTAGTTTGTAATTCCCTTAGGATAAATCCTGCTTCGACTTTGGTTGCCTTTTTTATGCAGGCTACCAAGTCTTTATCTATTTCACTTTCTCTGATTTCATGGATAAAAGTTCTTAAATGACATTCTACACAGTCGTCATCCATGTTATCTGCCATTGTTTTGATCCAGGCACATGACCATGGATCGACAGTGTTTAACCACAATTTTCTCATGGATTGCTTTGGGGGATCAGCCCTGGGCAACTCCTTCTTCAGTACTAAGACCCCAGTCTTTTCCTGTTGAAGTATCCGGAGTACTTTTGGTGGTTCTTTAGGATCATTTGTTGTCTTTTCAATATTTTTTTGTTCATTGCAAGGGGAATTAAGCACCGATTGATTGGCCGCACCATTGCTGGTCGCCTCTTTTAAGTTACATGAACTACGTACATCTATTGAAGAAGAGTTAGAGGTCGCAGGAGATCCTGTCACTGTGCCTGTTACAATCGTATATTTTCATCCTTTTACTTTTCTCCTTGACGCTGGTTCAAACACTTGACCAGACGTTTATAGTATCTTATTCCCACACCAAGGTGGACTTGACTTGCAATGGCTCGTCTCGCTCTTTATCACGTGACCGCTTAACCAGCAGTCTAGATCCTCATCACATGCACAAAGGGCTAGACCCTTATCTCTTTATCTATGACTTCATATCTCATGCTCCATGTCTAGAACCGCTCTATGTCACGCCATCCAATGGTGTATCTCTCTCTTATCTCCTCCTATGGCATATGTCGCTCTTACCCTTACAGACTACCCCTCTTATGGTATTTACCATCACATGTACATACAACATATTTGCCTATATAAGCCTTCAGGTCTCAGAGCTGTCCCCTCAGCTTTGAAGACTTGGAGATTTCCTCTTCTCATTTTACATTCCTCTAAGAGTCGACGTGACCATTTGTTTTCCTCTTTATTATGCTATGCTTTAGAGTGTTTCACTTCTTCAAAGCTCCAACAACTCCAACACTACAGTCTCAGTTGCAAGAAGAACTTTATGTCACTCCCATCATCACAACAAGTGCACGATCCCTGCTCTAAGCAGTAAGTACTCAAGTCGACACATCTAGCCATTCAAGGAGTACCCTGGGCCACAAAGACTGATATCAGGAAGTGTCTCACCTTCTTTGTACCCACTGCAGCACACCAGTCTCCCACGGGCTTGTTGAAGTCCGAGGAGAGAGAGGAGAAGATCAGCCGAGGGTTAAGGCTGAAATGAGAGAAGTCGAGGACTGGCAGAATCAGCCCATCACACAAGAGCAGGAGCTTGAGCTCCACTACCCGTCCACACCCCACCTCGAGGCGCTAGACGGCCTCGACCCCAACAACACATTTAACTACCTCTTCCCCTGGGGAGAAGAAGCTGTTCAGTTAGTAGCGGAGGTGTTAGTAGAGGCAGAAAGAAGAGAAAGGGAGATAAGAGAAGCAGAGGAGGAAGCACCTGCCCCTGTTTCCGCTCCACCCCATGCACGCATCCCTTGCGGCAGACAGGTATACCAAGCAAGCCGAGACAAGCAACATCTCGAAAGAGGGATTGTCGATGGGCCTATACGCTACAGGCCCTATCTATGTACTCAAAGGAACCTCCACCCAGTCGTGCGAGGACTACCAAAAATCTCCCCCTTTACCCACGTCGAGTACTAGAAACAATCATTATTCCCTTCCTTACCCTATGAAAAGCAGTGATCCTGAACCACTGGTTCCAGGAACAAGAGAAGTGGGAGAAAGCAACCTATGAACGAAAAATACTCCAGATCTTAGAATTGCTCCCCTTCCCCCCCATTACTACGAACAATGTCGGGGTATCAACACCTTCTCGACCATGAGGGAAAACTTGACTGGAACCTCATGGCCAGCATGATCGCCCGTCTCGAAGAAAGAGCAGATGAATTTCAAAGAGCGAAAGACGCCGCTGCCCAGGTGGCAGAGGAATTATGAGAACAACTAGAAGAGGCCAACGAAAGGGCTCAACTAGCCAACCAAAGAATGTGGGAGATAATCGGTCTCCAACAATGGATGGGAACCACTGGAGGTTCTCACAGAGCTACTGGGAGCTTTATCCCTGACGTGGCCAGCAGTGCCAAAGTTGAGATCTTTGCTGATCCAGGGTCCTATGATGGATCCAAAGCAAAGTTTGAAGAATGGTGGATGAAGATGAAGGCATGGATAGAAGCAAATCCACGACACTTTGTGATCCGAAACCCGGTTGCAGGGCAACCACTTTTAGTCAACGGCCCTAACCAGGCATTTGCGGTACTCTCCCACCTAAAGGGGATAAAAAGAAGCTACTATGCGGAGATGGAGCTGAATAAGCTCTCACAAGGAGCCTCGTCTCTGGTAGACTGGGACATGCTGTGCGCGGACATTCAAGGGTTGTTCTGCCCAGTACTACAAAAAGATTGGGCTCGGTCCCAATTATCCAATTATAAGCAAGGAGGGCAGGACATCTACATGTTCCTCGCCAAGTTCCAAACACTGGCTTGGCAGGCCCAGTGCGAAGATGAACACGCTGCCTACCTGTTGGAGACAAATTGCTCTGACGAAATTAAGAAGGAAACGTTCCACCTCGGAAAGCGAGATTTGGGATATAACCAAACAATGAAGAACCTCCAGGAGATAGGATCAAACCTGGAGGCCTATAAGATCACATCGGGCCAAAAACGATACAGCTAAGATGAGAGAAAAACGGACCGAAAGGTCAATGCCGCCACCCAGGGCACAAAAGGGAAAGGAGCTGGGAAAGGAAAATGCTACACCTGTGGAAAAGATGGGCACATGGCAAAAGACTGCCGCTCCCCCAAGCCGAAGTGTCAGGAGTGCAGGTGGCAGGGAGACCACAAAAGCACAGGCACCAAGCGCGCGCCACCACGGAAGGCGCCACCTCGTGGGAAGAAGGAACCACAGAGGAAAAGGAAGTTACCATGGAAGACTTAAAAAGGAAAAACCATGGAGCAGATATGGGCCCTTCTCCACCCAAAGAAGGGAAAGGGAAAAGGCAAAGTGACCTGAGGAATCTAGGACCTCAGGCCGCTAATAGATTTTCATATTTAGAAGTGTTTCTTGCCGAGGATCCCGAAGTCTTCAGAGAAGACGATAGTAAAGGCCACCGGTTAGCCGAAAGCCGGTACATTAATCTTATCAACGATGGGTACAAACCTATCGACGACGGACCTACCCTTAACCTAGAAGGAGGGTCAACCATGCCTTGCAGACTGGACATGAGAGTCCTTGCCGCAATGAACAAACAAGAGTCCATGGTCATGGACGATTTCCCAGAAGAGATCTACCTGCGTATGATGCGCATGACCAAGGTCATTAAACTTAACATACAGATCAGCTCGAAGCCAAATGAACTCTACCAAGTGAGCGCGTTGCTAGACAGCAGCGCCACTTGCCTTTTTTTAGATAAGTCATGGGCAGAAAAGCATCAAATACCCCTGAAATCACTCTCTCACCCTATCCCCATTTTTAATGTAGATGGAACCAAGAACTCAGCAGGAAACATCATGCACTCCGCCAAGCTAATTATCAACCTAGATGATCATAGGGAAAGGATAATGGCTGAAGTATCCAATCTGGGAGGATTCCCACTGGTTATTGGATTCACATGGCTATGCTGCCATAACCCTGAAATAGACTGGACCAAAGGCACGGTAAAAATGACATGTTGCCCACGGTCATGCTATCTACTTCAGAATCAGGCCGCTCGAATCTGCGATTCTGCAGAAGAACCTGACGAACAAGAAGAAGCATGGGAAGGATACTATGCAAGGGCTGCACTAGACACACCCCCTATCCCCGCTAAAGACAGAACCGTAGAAGAGATGGTGCCTGAATGCTACCACAAATGGCTTAAGGTCTTTTCAAAAGAAGAATCGGAATGCATGCCGATAAGAAAACCTTGGGATCATGCCATCAATCTCAAAGATGACTTCCAACCCAAGAAGGGAAGGATCATACCCCTGTCTGTGACAGAACAAGAAGAGGTTTTGGCCTTTATCGATGACCAGCTTTGAAAAGGATACATCCGTTCCTCTAAGTCCCACCAAACATCACCGGTGTTCTTTGTCCCTAAGAAGGATGGAAGGAAGCGCATGGTCCAGGACTATTGCTACCTCAACGAACACACAGTTAAAAATAACTATCCGCTGCTGTTGATCTGGCAGCTAGTAGATTGACTCAAAGGAGCTAAACTATTTATGAAGATGGACCTCCACTGGGGTTACAACAACATCCGCATCAAAGACAGCGACGAATGGAAAGCTGCCTTCGTTTGCTTCTGCGGAGCCTTTGAACCCCTGGTTATGAACTTTGGGTTGTGCAACTCCCCAGCCACGTTTCAGGCAATGATGAACGAACTCTTCGCTGACATGGAGGATGTGGTCGTGGTTTACATCGATGACCTAATGATATTTACAAAGACAGACTCCCTAGAGGAGCATGAAGCAATTGTTCAACAAGTGCTAGCATGCCTCAAAGAAAACGATCTATTTGTCAAGCCAGAAAAATGCACGTTCCACACCACAAAAGTCGAGTTTCTGGGCATGATCGTAGGAAAAGACGGGATTTGCATGGACAACTCCAAAGTGAAAGCAGTGTTGGAATGGCCCGTGCCGAAGAATCTATGTGGAGTAAGAAGCTTCCTAGGACTTGCCAACTTCTATCGGCAATTCATATCTGACTACGCTTCTATCGCAAGGCCATTGAATGACCTAACCAAGAAAGACACTCTCTTCGTGTGGAGTGAGAAATGCCAAGAAGTGTTTGACACACTTAAAAATAAATTTACCACTGCCCCGGTACTCGCCTTCCCTGACATCAACTGTCAGTTTCGTTTGGAATGCGACGCCTCAGACTACGCCACCGGAGGCATTCTATCTATACTCCAAGAAGACAAGAAGTGGCACCCAGTAGCCTACTACTTGCACTCTATGTCCGACCAGGAACGAAACTACCTGGTCGCTGACAAAGAACTTCTCTCCGTAATGCGCACATTGGAAATGTGGAGGCACTACCTGGAGGGAGCAAGGTTCCAATTTGAGATCTGGAATGACCACCAAAATCTTCAGTGGTTCATGGTTAGACAAGATCTGAACCGAAGACAAGCACGCTGGGCGCAATATCTATCTAGATTTAATTCCGTATGATGTCATAAGGCCGGTGCCACTATGGGAAAAGCCGATGCCCTCTCTCGCAGAGAAGATCATGCAAAAGGCGTCAAAGATGATAACAAGCAGGTTCTTGTAATACCGCTGGAGCGGATCAGATCTACAATACTGGTCCAAGATGAAGGTGATAAGTTATATTCTCGCATCAAAGCCAAGACTCTGCTCCTTCGGGAGTCTGAGATACAGAAGCTCTATGAACAGGGCTACACGGAGCATACTAGGGACATGGTCCTATTGCTCAACGAAAAGGTTTTCATCCCAGATGACGAAGATCTCCGTCGCGATGTGGTAACGAATTGCCACAACACCCCATCAGCCAGACACTCTGGTCAGGAAAAGACGATAGAGCTTCTACAGAGGCACTACACGTGGCCAGGAATGGTCACTTATGTAAAAGAATACATCACCCGGTGTGATGTATGTCAATGCATTAAGATGGGCAACAAGCCGCCAGCTGGCAAGCTCGTACCCCTGGAACTCTCCACGGCTCCTTGGGTAGATGTTTCCATGGATTTCCTCATGGATCTCCCCCTATCTAATGGCTCTGATTCGATTCTTGTGGTCGTAGACCGATTCAGTAAAGAAGTCGAATTCATCCCCTGTACGAAGTCGGTAACTGTGCTAGACATGGCATGACTCTATCTAAACTGCGTGTGGACCAATCACGGGATCCCACACTCTATTGTATCCAATTGAGGACCACAGTTTGCATCTCACGTGATGACGGAGCTATGCAAATGACTCAGAATCAAACCTAAGTTATCCACGGCATCTCACCCACAGACAGACAGGCAAACAGAATGCATGATCCGAGATCTCCAGCAGTATCTCCGAACGTTCTGCCATGAGAAGCAACACGACTGGGCAGACTGGCTAGCCATCACCCAATTCAGCTATAACTCTAAGAAGCAGGCTTCCACACAAAAAGCTCCCTTCAAAGTCACACGGACTTATATACCACGAATGGGAATAGAACCAGGGTCATCTAAAGCACCAGCTGCCAATGAAGTGGCCCTTAACATATCAAAAATCCTAGAATCTATGCAGACACAGCTCAAGAAGTCCCAAGATCGCATGAAGATCCAGGCGGATAAATACCGCTCGGAAGCCCCAAAGTACAACATCAGAGACAAAGTACTCTTGGCAACAGACAACCTGCGCTTGACGCGTGAATCATGTAAATTAACGGAAAAATGGGTAGGACCCTATTCCATCACACGATGTGTGGGAAAGAATGCAGTAGAACTGAAACTACCCTGCACTATGTGTATACACCCGGTGGTAAACATCTCCCGGGTCAAACCCTATCTAACCCGCCTCAATGGTCAGCCAGTTTTTAACCCTGGACCGGTCTTCATCACAGAAGAACTGGACGCTGAATATGAGGCGGACCACGTAGTAGACGCTTGCTGGAAGGGCAAAAAGAAAGAATATCTTATTCATTGGTCTGGATACTCTGATGAGGAATGCATGTGGGAACCAGAATCAAACCTATCTAACACAAAGCAGGCTATTGCTCACTTCCATGAACTGAATCCACGCGCCCTAGCATGAGGGGCCTTCACACGGTTCAGTCTATTTAACCCTTATGAAGACAAAAATAGCATCACCATTCCGGTTGATCAGGTGTTCAACCCATAGAAGGAGGGTGGTGTTATAATCGTATATTTTCATCCTTTTACTTTTCTCCTTGACGCTGGTTCGAACACTCGACCAGATGTTTATAGTATCTTATTCCCACACCAAGGTGGACTTGACTTGCAATGGCTTGTCTCGCTCTTTATCACGTGACCGCTTAACCAGCAGTCTAGATCCTCGTCACATGCACAAAGGGCTAGACCCTTATCTCTTTATCTATGACTTCATACCTCATGCTCCATGTCTAGAACCGCTCTATGTCGTGCCATCCAATGGTGTATCTCTCTCTTATCTCCTCCTATGGCATATGTCGCTCTTACCCTTACAGACTACCCCTCTTATGGTATTTACCATCACATGTACATACAACATATTTGCCTATATAAGCCTTCAGGTCTCAGAGCTGTCCCCTCAGCTTTGAAGACTTGGAGATTTCCTCTTCTCATCTTACATTCCTCTAAGAGTCGACGTGACCATTTGTTTTCCTCTTTATTACGCTACGCTTTAGAGTGTTTCAGCGCCTCGTTTGGAAAACCCTGGAGTACCTGTGCTATCATGGTCTCCAGTTCCTTGTTATTGTTATATTCTATTTCAACACCTCGCACCATCATCTTTCTTGGCTGCCGAGGTTTCATGTGGTCCTTACAAGGCCATGCCTTGCCACATTTGAAACAGAGTCCTTTTGCGTGAGCTTGCCCAATATCCATAGGCGCGCCGGCACCACTAAACATTCCCGTAGTGTTCGGGTGAATTGTTGTTGTAGCCACAGCAGCTATCTTGGGCGGAGGAGAGGACGTTGTTGTTTTTGGAGTCCACAGGGTCCAGGGTCACGTTCTTTTCTTTCTTTTGGAAATTTCGGCAAGTAGATGCCCAGCCTGAATGAGTTCATGACACCAGTGGTCATAATCTCTAGCATATGTGGTTGTCATGTTGAGACTTCCACGTTCAACTTGTTTGACAATGTTGTTATGAGCATGGGTTCATAGGAGACGAACCAAAACCTTTCCATTATGGGAAATGTCGTATTTTGCCAGTATAATTAACTGCTTCTGGCAAGCGATGAACGTTTCTATGGACATTTTGTCCTGTTTTAACATCATTAGTTCATGCTTAGCCTGTGCTTCAGCATAAACGGGCTTGAATTGTGGCTCAACTTTTGTTTCCATAAAGTCGACCATGCTTATTGCATCGATGTCATGTCCTTCCATGACAAATAGAGTTGTGAAGGTATCTGCGGCACCTTCTGTACAAAATCCCAAGAACATCCTTATTGCCTCTGCATCTGTAGGCGGTCTCGTAAAGCCTTCTGTATATAACAGGAACTTTGCCATCCAGGAGTCGTACTTGGCAGGGGTCCCATCAAAAGGACCGGGTTTGGCCGTACATGACTTTCCCAGTGGTTGTATACACTGTGTGACAGGTGGCATGCCAGCTGCAACTGCTGAAATGTCTGCCAATTGTACTGTAGGACCAGGTTGGGTTCCTTGCAGTGGATTTCCAACAGTAGGTATTGCTGGGGATGCAACAGGGGCTCTTGGAGGGGGAGCAGTGAGGATATGAAACGGGAAGATGGGAGAAAACACTGAATTGGGCCCATCTCGAATACTTCATCGCTGGTAGTCTTGGTATTGAGCATAGAACTCTGCGACAGAGTTCACAATTGTATAGGTGTGTGGCTGTTCAACAGCTGGTAAAGTTTCATCAAGGGAGAGGGTGACGATCCGCAGGGTAGACTTGGAGGACTCTGCATCCATCTCGACGTCTCTTGGTCTATCGGTTCTAAGTACAAATGTGGACTGTCCGATGCGGGAGGATAAGGGGGGAGGAGTGGACATTGTGACTCAAGTTGCCTTAAGTCTGACATATTTTCTGTTTCTTGGTTCAGAAGAGGGAGGGCGATAGAGGAGGAGGAATATAACTTGTCACAAGCGAGTTCCAGTTTGGAATCTGTGTATCTTTGATGCAGGTGAAGTCAGGGGGCAGCATTTACTTCTAGGCGACTTATTACGCTAAGTGGAGCAACGTGACAATGGCTGTAATCACGCAAACAGCTGATCCTCTCATGGAGATCACCCAGAATAGTGCACTTTTTCAGATACCAGAGGTATCAAGCAACGTTATCCTTATTTATCAAGAGGCAGACGACCTCTACACACAGCGCTACACTGCTACAAACACTTGCCCAGTGTTTTACTGGCCTCTGACTACATGAGGAGCTTTATGCCTTAACGCAGGCGTGCGTGGAAGGGATGGGTAGGTCTAGATGCTAAGTGCACCTTGTCAGGGTAGAAAGGACAGGGAGTAGGTGTGATTTCCTACAAATAGCATGCTGGGTGCTGGAGTACAGACAGGGGGTGGAGGTGCAAATGTCTCCAATAAGCGATCCAAAATGGTCACGCAGTGGTGGGGAAGCAGTGGATGTGGGTGATAGGCGGCAGCGTACATCAGCGAAATTGAGGAGGGGGAGTGGGAACTCTGGGAATCTCCCATCAAAGGTTGTCATTGGGATCAGAGTTAGTTGTGTCGATTGAGGAGGAGTGGTTGCCTGTACAGTGCTTACAGCAATGCACAGTGGCAAGAGTTCTGGACGACAGGGTGAGGATTTGACGGGTGAAGACAGGGTGAGAAACAGCGACATCGATAAGTTCGTCGTCAAAGGCAATGGTAAGAGAGGATAGGCGATGTCAAAGGTGATAAGTTCGTCATCGACAGAGGAGTAAGGTGAAGCAAGGATATTCACAGAATAATGTTAGGACCACAACAAGGCCTTTAGCTAAGTGCTTCAGGTTACTCGCAATGCAATAACTATTCTGTGAATGGGGAACATTCACCATAGGGCTTAACCCTTATATACATGTGGAGATGTCTACCCTAAACTACATTACCAATCACCAGCCCTAAACTACATCAGTCAGCATGCGTCATCATGCGTAAGCATGTATCAGTAATGTATCAGTAAGCAATGACATATTGAGTCCAGAGCATGATAATGTGAAAATAAAAAGGAATCATTATAGTAGTCCTCCTACTTCCTTTGCCTACTTTATGAGAATAGCAGCATCCGCTAATCAGGTTTGATCCGAAACCGTTGGCCCTATCCCTATCGACCTGACACCGGAAAATCACACAATTCAATTCGGTAGAAGAGTCTGCGGAAGCGATCACAATGCCGGTGGGAAAGACGATTTCCACAGTACCTTTCAACAAATATCTTATTCGAACGGTTGCTGGACTCCTTGCTGTCGGAGGGAACGGGCCTAATTTCATAACAAATAGATGAACCCTCTCGACAGAATAATTAAAAACTGTGTGAATGAGGCATGACGCCGAAGTGGGTGACAGGATTCTGTCGGTTGGGTCTTCCGCATCATATCTAAGCGAGTTAAGGGAACGAACAGCCAGTCGTATGTGCTTTTATTGGTCTTAGTACTGGGAACGCACGGGGAGACCGATAGCTTGCCGTTGGGAGTTCTGCAGAGCATATCGATATGGATGAAGTTACCCGTTCCGTGAGTGGTTGGAGCTTTGAGTTTCCAAAGTGATCGGTGACCTATCGCCCTAACATGGTGTCGAGATTTAGTTGTTCGAAAGCTATCGAGCTGTTGGCAGGTCGAAGTTACCAGGGGAGCATAAACAGCCTGATCACCGACATACGTGAGGATTCCAGGGGGTAATTGATTTGATCGGAGAAGGCCGAGCCAACAATGTTCATACGATATACGACATCATCGGAAAGAGCAACAACGATATTGGCAGTGGTATGCCCTAGTACTAGGATCCTCCAAAATATGAAAGCCATTCCTGTGTCGCAAAAGGAGCGGTCCGAGTGGAATGGAAGCCCGTATTACCTAGGAACACGGCCATCGACCCACTCTGACCAGATACGCTCTAGAAGGATTCATAAGCGGTGGGGACACGGTGCCCAGCATGCCATTAATTTGGCGTGTAGGGGGTGCGTAGTTCTAGTCAGTGCAGGCCTGCAGGCTAGTTGGACCACGCGTTGCCAGTTGCTTGTCAAGATGCCACACGTGTCCCTCGTCGTCTTGCTCGACATCCGCCGTCTGCCGCAAGGGGTCTAGTGTCTTCAAACCTCAAGTTTATCTGCCGGGCCTCTCGATGGTGGACAATGTGCGGCAGCGGACTAAGAAATTTAGTGCCCAATATTTTCCCGGGAAACACCCGTTGCGGTGCTGGATCGCCCTTATAGCTCCACCCTCCTGGTTCTTCAAGGTACCCCCAGCTCTGGATAATGCCCTGTCTTGAGCTGCACTGCACCGGACCGATCAAGGACAACATCCCAGAGTTATAACACAATACCTGAATAACACCGAGCATCTCGTACATCGCTTATTGTCGACTAACAGGCAACCTTCTAGCTCCAAGTTTGTCTGCCACGTTCGACTTGAATAGGACGCCATCGCCAAGCGGTTCGTCATTTCTTTTTCTTTACCCCACCCACCTTTTCACCTTGTGCACGCTCACGCATCTCACGTCAACTGTTTACTTATATATCTTACATGCGCACCGCATGTTCACTAGTCCATCATCTCTTACCCCGAGCACCACCATCGCTACTTCTGGGGTTTCCTTGCGCAACTTTCTCTCGTCCAGGGCCTTCTCGGACTTGTTCCCCTTGTCCACGCTCTCGGACGCTCGACCCGATCAGTCCTTGGCCTTGTCCCGTTCCTCTCTTCCAGGTTCCCGATCGCAGCCGCCCTCAGTATTCTCCTCGGCAATGTCACTCTTAGGAGGAGTGCAACATTTAGGCGTGGTTGATGCAGTTTATTTCCCAAAGGAACTAAGGTCACACACTCGGTTTGACGTTGCTTCGTTCCGCTAATCTTGTTCGGCTCCCAGCGCTTCCTCCACGGATACGGGTTCTAGCACGGGTACGAGCCCTTCGCCCTCCTCTGCTTCCAACTCTAATTCCGACATTTCTGTTGCGCCCTCATTGCGGTCGACTACATCCCGGACATACTTAACTTCGACCTCATCACTTGCAACATCGTCGCCTCAATATTTATCTCCCTCTATAGATTCCTCGTCCATGTCAGGAACCGCTCCTACGTCCGACGCATCAGTTCCTACGGCGACGCAAACGCACTCATCAGTGACGACAGCAACTTCGTTTTATTCCTCTTTCTCCGCGAGCTCCCCAGAGTCGCCTCAGCCGTCGCCGGTCATCCCCACATCGCCCATACCATCTACGTTTAGTCAGGGTCAACCGTCCACACCTAATTTGGCGACTACAGTTGTTTTGTCGACAACAGTGCTAACATCCGTCAGCCAAACGTCTTTGCCTCTGACCTCGCCCTCAACATCAACTTATACGATTACTTCCGAGTTTCCTGCTCAACAGGTTACCACCTACGTCATCACGTCGAGCGGTGTGTTGAGCACCCAATCTCCTGGAAGTACTGTTGACAGGTAAGCGCGCCACTTATTTTCCTCGTCTATTTTGGATTCGGCTTTTCTACATGCGGTCTGGAGGGATCATCGTGTAGATTATACTTTCTTTTCTTTCTATGTTATTTATTTGCATTTGACCCGTGTCGTCATGATCTGTTTCCCCGGCTGACTCCCTCCCTTCTGCGATCACATCCGGCTTTCTTTATCTGGCGAACCCTCCATCCATCTCTGAAACCCAATCTCTCGTGCTTGGGATATATCTGGTTTCCATTTTTGTTTGCGGCGGTGCTTCTTGGGGACCGCTCTCCAGTACTGTCCACCTCTCGCCAGGTGCCATCGCGGGGATCGTACTGGGACTTGTTGGAGCGTTCGCGTTCGCGGGACTCTGGCTTTTTTGCGTTCGTAGACGCCAGAGTAAGCTGGTTCAAGAAGCTGCATTCATTTCGCATGGTAGTCATTCCCCTCGTCGTCTCGATGAAGAAGTGCGTAATGTGATTGAACCCGGGCATGGACATAAGAGTACCAGGAGTGTAGCGAGCCCGATGAGTTCGAATGGTCCGGTCATGGAAGAACGCTATGCGGGTATTCTCGCGGCGCTGCACGCCACTGAAGGATTTGGAAAATGCGATGAAGCAGGGAGTACTGGAGCCGTCTTTGGGTCTCGTCACGACACTCTCACTGACATGGACGTGGACGACAATGGTACTCGAGTGTCGTCCCCGACATTGGCTGTGCATGGAAATCACCCCGATGACCAGCAGTACATTGTCCCTCTGTCGCCGCCACCGCACGTGTCTCCTTCCTCGCACCATCCTACGCCGCATCCTACGCCACCGCCGTCTTCATACAATATGGCAGCGCGCCGGAGGAGTTCACCGGGCCCCGATGCCGTGTGGGGTGGATATAGCGCTGCGCCATCGTCCAACTCGCACTATACTCGCTCGCAGACGTTGGGTTCTGGTTCAGGTTCAGGTTCTGTCGATGCTCTCAGCCGGACACGGACTGGCAGTGAAGAGCCTTTGTTGGGCATTTGCAAAGCGACCACGGAAGTGTCTCCGTGTATTGCTACACCGGAAAGCGTTACCTTCGCTGCTGAGCTTGGGGGCAACCGGCCGGGTCTGGGATCTGCTTTTGGTTCGCCACCGGGTTCGACGTATAGCCCTAGCGGCGCGTATTCTCTCTTCCACCACGATAGTGCTGGGTCGCGGTCTCCTTCTGGGAGCGGGTCCTATGGCTATGCGAGCAGTGGGACGCCAAGCAGCTTCGATGCCCTCAGGAGGGTGTCTTCACAAGGAGCACTGCCTAGCGTGCAGAGTCATGGCCATGGTCAAGGGTTCAAATTCGGATTCGGAAGAGGGGGAAGTCTCTCCAGTGGAAGCCCAGTGAAGATAGGGAACCATCGACACAGTCTCGGGGCTCCTCCGACGAGTTTCAGGGCATGGAAGGACCGGTCTGCTGGTTTAGACAAGGAAAAGCTAGGTGAGAAGCCAAGTATCAAGGAGAAAGATTGGAAGCAAAAGAGGAGGAGCATGAGCTCCATCTCGACCTCGGGCAGCGTGGATGGAAGAGGCAGTCCTGTGCTGGGCGTTCGTGCGCTGTTGGACCGCCTGCGTCGTGCAGGGCATACGCCCTCGCCGCGTTCTTCGATTAGGGATGTCCCGTCTCCGAGGCGTTCCATGGACGCCGATCCAGAACTGGGGGTCGGTCGTACGACGCCGCCTCCGATTCTGATACAAGCGGCGACACCTCGGCGACCACGTCGGTTCTCGTTCATTCTCTCTAACCCTGATCCACATCCACCTTCGCCATACTCTGGTGCAGGTGAGGTACCTGCGTCGGATGCGTCGCCTCGTCCGATCCTGTGCGAGGTGCTACCGTGTGATATCGTTCCGGGGACTGTCAATGCCGGAGGGCTTGTACCAGGCACGCCACTTGCGGCCAGGCACGTGCTCGTGCCCGCACCATCGCCGGTGCCTACGGAAGAATCGCGTCTCGTGGAAGGTCTCTTGCATCCCCGTCTTCAAACTCAGGGACACAGTGACGCCAGCTTGAGGGATTTCGAGGATTACTCTCGGCCGATTGCTGGGGTCAGTCTTCTTTATCGTCTGACCATATCGTAGATGCTGACTCGATTGCGTTTGTGTTTAGGTCGTGAAAAACCGATTGTACAGCACGACGACGTTTGCGACGCAGGATAGCGACACGAGGACTCCGACCCGGGCGACACTGGTGCTTGATGACGAGCACGATGAAGTTGATGTCTTTGGAGCGTCAATGTTTAGAGACGTTCCTCGAGACAGCTGGTTCTTTGAGGACCTGACGCCGTCTGGATGATGATGAGGAACTCGATGGTGCACGACACGACTTAGATGACTGCCATGCCGAGATGGTATAGAAAATGACATCTCTCACGAGTATGTCGTTTACCCCCTTTTTTCCTTCTATGTTATGATTGACGTCGGGTTCTAGATTCTAGACGATCCAGGATGTTCATACTCTCCATCCACATACAAACATACGAAGATTCGAAGTGCTGGCCCTGTGTACGATATGGACAGATAGAACCGACGCTTAACAAAACGAACTTCGAGGTCGATCTGAGTTGCATCATCATCGTCAGGCTTGCTTCTCAACCCCAAGGCCACGGGTTCCACCGGCATCATATAATATATATCTATTGTAATCGCTTTCATTTTTATGCGTTCTCGCTGGCGAGAGCGTGCTCTCATTTTGTTGTCGCTTCCAAAGGTTTCTAGACAATACACATGGTTTAATTCACGTTCTTTTTTCATTTTGGATATATATCATACATACCTATATCTTTTCATCGTATCGCGAAACGTATATGATACCCTCATCATTTACATAGCTAGTATGACTTACGAAATGTGTCCATCGATCGAATATATTGTCGCAACTTGAGCAAGAGCTTGCCCTAAACAACTTTTCCTGAGACAGGAAAACGCGACGCGACCTTCCGTCTCTTCAACTCATCCAAGACTCGCACTATTGTCCCCCTGCAGCACGTCTTTATTTTTCTTCTTCTGCAGGAGTCTACCGCGAGTCTCAGAGCGACGGGCGGCTCAGCTGGAGCGTTCCTCTTTTTATACAAGGTGGGGATTCGTTCCTTACCAGAGCTGCTATAATCTTTTTCTCTATCCCCCATTACACACATGTAATGCGATAGTTTACCTACACACCCGCATGTAACGTCTATGGAGGATGATAAAAATTGTACTCCAGAATACGAAAATTTTGGCTTGAAGTGCTCTGCCGGGCCCATGCCACTGTTATGGCAAGACAGGATGGGGCGAGTCTTCAATCGTGCCCGTAGTTGCGGCGCATTCAAAGATGTTGCTCTCAATGTTTCGTGGGCCGATTTCGATTCATTCATCCTTCTTTGTCTTCCTCAGGATCTATGGAAGATATAGGATAAGGCAATGGTACGTCATCTTGTATTCTTCAGGTACTACATACCATACGAACCAGTGAGAATGCTCACTTATCCCAACGACCCATGCCACAAGGGATTGGGAATTTTTTTTCAGATGCTCCTCTCGAGTGATTCATTGGCACTTTGCTGGCCTGGACTGGGAGGAAGTCCATCGCTCTTCTGTTGGATATTGACACGTTCCCTGGTCTCCCTCACACTTCCCAATTGTGAGCTACGTCTCCCGATCATCATATCTATCACTTCTTTCTATCCGTCACTGAAGAATCTCTTTATTTCCTAGGCATGTTTCAACCCTATCAAAATAAATAACGCCAGCAGCAATTTGCCATCTCCGCTCGTTGCAATACTTGGAACTCGATCTACAGGATGAAGTTCTGTGCCGTGTGATGCCGCTCGCTTTTCCTTTCATAATGACACTGCACGCGCCTACGGTCCCGGTCCATCCGGTCTGGGCCAGAATGCCTGTCGTTTTACACATTGGAAAAGGAAAAGTCTAACCCAGATGAACTTTGCTCGTTTTTCCTCGCACTGTCTGCTGCCTGCAGTCCAGAGAAGCTGTCACAAATATCGTTCAACTCACTAGGCGGGCGCCCAGAATCTCCACTCTACGAAGATTCCCTGCCGGTCAGGTGTGAAGCTCATTGTAAGCAAACAGAAAGTGTTCGGCCGTGGTTGGTGAGTTTCAGAAAGCTCGGATGGTGGCGAGGTGAACAGGGATGCCGCGCACTTCATATCCTGCTCAAGCAATTGAAGGATACAGCTAATGGCACAATTTTCCATTGAGTGACGTGCTCTAGTAGGTCATTGCCCCTTGTTCCTATTGCGCGCGCGGGGGGCAAGGCTTGTACCAGCATGTAAGGATACCAGGGAGTTCTTCACTGAGCAAAAGGCCTGCATAAGCACAATGTTCATGGTTAGTTATTGGCCGTGCAGTTCTCAAGGACCTCAGCACAACTTTCTTGTGGCAGGTTTGCTCGAGCTGGATGGGTGGTGGCGGCTCGTCGAGCAGCGGAGGGAGGTCGTCAAGTTTTTTAGTTGACGCCTTGTGCAAGTACAAGCGGACTTGCGTTCGTTGTCCTCGAGGGATTCGGGCTGACGCTACAAGCTGTCATCATCGTGCATAGATAAGATCATCACGTTACTAATACCAACTTGGATGTACACTGGACCTACCCCCATTAATATTCTGGGGTGGTACAAAGGCATGACTGAACCTTACCTGCTTTTCGGCCTCCGATTAGAACTCAATTATCACCAAGTGAGGAGCACTCAAATTGTAACATAAAACGTCGGGAACTTGATTAGATTCGCTCCAGCCTGGAGTGTTGCGTCGTTCACAGAAATGAAACAGCCGTTCAGTTCGAAGTTATCAGCTTACGTGCTGGACGGAAAATGTTGTGATTGGTCAATTTACCCAAAACAAGAACGAGCGAAGCCCACCCCGAAGCCATTCCAGTTTGCCGATCTACAGTCGGTGACATTTCTTCCGTATTTTTTGAGATCGACTATCAAATTCGCGTCATCCGCTAAGGCGGAGTGTGTAACTAGTGCTATTCTTCAAGACTCAAAAGTAGAAAGCCGCAAAACTTCATTCGGTATAAAAGAACCTGCAAGTCAAGCAAGGTAGTAAGTATCCTTGATCTACTCAGCTCCCCATGAGGTTCGCTCGGTACAACATGTTTAATACTGCCATCTACATAGCTGTGGTCAGTGTTCATACCTGTCGTCCTCGTCGTTCTCGCTGACAAAAATGCATTTCGTATACTAGATTGTAGTCAGTGACATTTCAGTATTTTTGACACCGGCTATCGGATTCACGTCATCCGCTGAGGCGGAGGTCAGACCAGTGTGAAACTAATGCTATTCTTCCTGTCAAGACTGAAAAGTAGAAAGCCGTAAAACAGAAGAAGGGTTCTTTCTGCGGGGCATAAAAGAAACATGGAACCTGCAAATCAAGCAAGGTAGTGTCCTTGCTCTACTCAGTTCCCCATGAAGTTCGCTCAGAACAACATGTTTAATGCTGCCATCTACATGGCTATGGTCAGCGTTCAAACCTGTCGTCCTCGTCGTTCGAGCTGACAAAAATGCCCATCGTGTACTAGATCGCTGGTAACGTCATATATGCAATGCCCAGCAACTTGAACACTGTTGACGAGCGCGAGGTAAGAGTGTTCTTCATGCCACTCATCCTCACGCGCTCATCGTTGGTTGGCATAAAAGGTCCCCACGTTCGTCATGTCCCACGCGGATATGGCGCACTGGCTCGCTACCACGGACGCCAATATCACCTACGTCGGTAATCCCTCACAGGATCACACATCCGAGATGTCGTCGACAGGGAACACGACAGTCATCTTCTGCTCGCAGGTCGTCCAGGGCGTTTGTACAGGAGCATGTGGGCTCTACATTGGAAACACTCCCATCTGTCTTTCGGCCTTGAATGTCAATTGTGTCGGGGCGTCGAACGACGTCAACCTCTTTGCCGATTCTGCATGTTCCCAATTTAACGGAAAGCTCAGCAGCTGTCAACAAGGATTGTTCGGCCAATTCTGCGGCGTCGCTCGGGCGAACTCGATCATGGTCTGTTGATCGGTCAGTCGACTTTTTTTTTGTTCGCGTTGGTTGGTTCGTGCTGACATCGTTTTGTGGCTGGGTCGGACGTCTTTTCGGTCTGAATACATAGCTCTCTTAAATAATCTGTATCGTACTTGTACTTTTTGTCGAAATCGGATGTTGGGCAGAGACTCGGTGCCAAATGTAAAATGCTATCCTCCGACTTCGCCTAGAAAAACTAGAAAGCATACATAAAGCAGTGGCCCACAGGTTGTAAGGTCATTTTATCGCTAACCCCAGGTGCATAGTACGCACCTCACGCAGTCCAATCATCTGCGGTGGCTGATCATTGAATCTTGAGAGATGAGAACCCATTCTTCTCTGCTGGACGCTTTTGCACGCCACCTTGATCGAGTGGCATGCCGTGGCCTTGGCTAGCTGCAGTCGTGCTGATCAGTGGTCTTTGCCGCATGACGTCATGCCACTTACTCTGAAGATCTGGAGGATTCTGGACATCTTACAGTTACTATCGCAGCCGCTACTGGGATTATAGAAGATGTTCTTTTTTTCTTTTCTTCAGACCTTGCTGCGGATGTGCGATGGTGCCACCAATCCATTTTCTCCCAGGGCTGCGGGGGGTGATTGGACTTGCAAGGTGGTCGTTCGGTCCTGGTGCTCTGAAGGACGCCGACATTATGCGGGAAAGTCTCATCACTGCAAATTGAATCATTCGATCAATGCTGGGCTGAGGTTCAATGCATACAAGCCACAGTGGCGATAGTTTCTAGACGCCTGGACGGCGCTGGCGTCCACGCGTGTTGAATCTCTGCCAGTGCCTACCGTGTTACGTTTTGCGTGCTCAAGCGCTCAACGCTCAACATTCAACGTTCAACCCCGGCTAACACTCAACGGTAATGGCACGATATGATAATGATATTCTGGCTCAAATATCTGTAATCATCACTCTCATAGAAATACTATAGAAGTAATGTACAATCGACGACCGAGGCAACGTCGTTAAAAAGACGGACAGGCTACTACGTCGATATAACAATGTCAGCACGAATGAACCACGCAAATAAAAAGGAAACCAAACTCACTGATCAACAGACGATGATTGAGTTTGTCTGTACGTTGCAGAATCCGTTGTACAATTGTGATGTACAGTCGCTGAGCTTTGAGGTAAACTGACTACATTGGGGATCGGAAAAGAATGAGAGGTCGCCCGATGCTGCGACGCAATTGACACCCGAGGTCGAAAGACAGATGGGAGGTCCAACGTAAACCCCACAGGTTCCCGCACAAACGCCATTGAAGACTTGCGTGCAGTAGATGGCTGTCGTGATCGGCTTCGGCGGCGACGTCGTCGGTGATGGCGACTGACCGTATGGCGGCGACTGATCCTGTGAGGGATTACCACCGACGTAGGTGACCTTGGCGTCCGTGGTGGTGAGCCAGTGCGCCATATCCTCGTGGGACATGGTAAACGTGGGGACCTTTTATGCCAACCAACGGTGAGCGCGTGAGGATGAGACGCATGAAGAGCATTCTCACCTCGGGCGCGTTAGCACCGTTTGAGTTGATCTGCTCTGCGATGACGCTACCAATGGTCTTTACGATGGCATTTCAGTCAGCACGAATGACGAGAACGATGGTTTTAGCACTGACCGCAGCCATGATCACAGCAGCATTAAACGTGCTGTACTGAGCGAACTTCATGGGGAGCTGAGTAGAGCAAGGACACTACCTTGCTTGATTTGCAGGTTCCATGTTTCTTTTATGCCCCGCAGAAAGAACCCTTCTTCTGTTTTACGGCTTTCTACTTTTCAGTCTTGACAGGAAGAATAGCATTAGTTTCACACTGGTCTGACCTCCGCCTCAGCGGATGACGTGAATCCGATAGCCGGTGTCAAAAATACTGAAATGTCACTGACTACAATCTAGTATACGAAATGCATTTTTGTCAGCGAGAACGACGAGGACGACAGGTATGAACACTGACCACAGCTATGTAGATGGCAATATTAAACATGTTGTACCAAGCGAACTTCATGGGGAGCTGAATAGAGCACCTTGAGGATACTACATTTCTTGACTTGCAGGTTCCATGTTTCTTTTATACCCCGCAGAATGAACTCTTCTTCTGTTTTACGGCTTTCTACTTTTGAGTCTTGACAGGACTGGTCCGACCTCCGCCTTAGCGATCGGTTGGTCATGATCGAAAGTAATCTCGGCACCAGATCCTGGAGATTCGGAGTTTGAAATGCTACCGCCCTCGCGAACCCTACGCTAGTTGGTCATCAGTTAAGGAGCGCTTTGTGACATAGAACGTCGGGAACGAGACTAGGACTGGTCGTAATCATCCATACCTCCCTTTGATGGTCGAATTCGTCCAGATTTTGTGTAATCTTGAAGTCTCTCTGAATTTTATTCCATCCAAGTCTGACTGTACTCTCACGGCATGCACGCATGATGGCTTGCTCCATAAAGACGTATACATGGACGAGAGACTGCCACTAGTAACAGCAGAAAACCCCGGTTCGCTCCTCTCACCCATCAAAACGTCGTGGGACGGCGTGCGACAAACGTCGACTTAGACTTGCCAACACGGTGCGGCAGAGGGAACTTGAGCTTGGGCTCGAGAAGCTGCTTAATATATGGACGGCGAACGTCATCTGCCTTTTGAATTTCGACGACACGGAGAATCTGTCCGCCCATCAGCTCCGAGATCAAAGTAGACAGTAAGCAACGAACGTGAATCGACCGGAAACGAGCACGGTGTCTAGCAGCCATGTCCTGATACAACGCCTTGACGGCGTCAGCACGCGACAGCTCCCTAAATTCCTTGTACATGTTGTGTGTACCCGAGCGCGAATCGTAGCGCAACCAAATACCAAAGTTTTTCACCTTGAGCGGCTTCTTTTCGTGAATCTAAATGTTATAGAGGGCACGGGCCCGTTAGCGATCCCGCTCCGCCTGCCAGTTGAACGGCTGCAAGGGACATGTACACACAACGTTGACGCCAATGATTTCACCGCTGGCCTTTTTCACCTTTTTCAATTGACTACCGGGAGTGAGAACGTCGCGCGTGTAGGACAGACGGCAACGTACCGGAGGAAATACCAGAATCGAGACTTGGCGACGACCTCGTTGGGCGCAAAGATGCGCATACGATAGATTTTTGGGGTCGGGTCTGTTTCGGTGGGAAGATGACGCCCGACGACCTGGTATTCTTGAAGACCCATCTGAGAAAGAAGGAGGTTAGTATCGCTTCATCTGACCGTCACGAACGGCATCCATCGTCCAGGGACAACCTGGCGCCCCAGAACAGGTACTGATGTGGCGGTGGAACCAATCGCGAGTGGCCAGAAAACAGATGGGACGTACGTTTTGCTGTTGGTGTTGATCTGGCGGCGTTGGAGGCGACGATGAGCGAACTTGGGTGTGTTGATTTGGCTTTGTTTGTAAGTCCGGCGCCGGCCCGGGACTCCACGCCGAGAGGTGTCTGTCATCCGGCCCTTGCATCAACCACGTACTCCGTCATGGACTCACAAGCGCAGACCTGTAACACATACTTTGGTCCCCGAAGACTGAGCGTCGACTCAGCAGAAAAAGTTGGGCTCGAAAAAGGTCGGACTGCATAGTGACGACGCATACGCGCAGTTGTTGGCAACCAGCACCCGAAGCAGTTCCTCTACGAACGGTGGAAAACTGACCACGATATCACCCATACAACCAGAAGTGGTGGGCGGGGAGGTTAGTAACCACGACTCAGAACAAGAAAGAACGTAAAACTCTAACCATCCTGAGAGTCACATTACTGTTGTTTAGATCTCGTTGATCAACAAGCTTGCACGCATGGCAATTATGAGAATGATGGTCATGGCTCCGCATCAGGAACTTGTCAGTTGTCATTACATGGTATACCTTTCCAAAATGATGTTTCTATTTTTGGGGAGCACGTCTCCGATCAATAAAACTCTTTCTGCCGTACGTTGATATTTAGAGTCATGCCATTGAAACCGGACATTCTGATAGAACTTAACTTTCTCTCGATATTCTGGAATACCCTAGGAGGAAGCGTAAGTCGCGCACCTGGCACCTTGAGGTCCCGTCATCATCCGCAAGCCCAATGACTACACATCTGGTATGTATGCTCGTCCACATGTACATACCAGTTATGCAGAAGATAGAGAACGAATCATTACATGCAGTCGTTGTCATTACTGCTATTGGATATGATTACGGTGCGTTCTAAAGACTGCCTACAATGCTACTGACCTCTGAATGTGTTCTCAGTCCTTGCATTCTTCGAAGAGGTATAGTCATCGTGTGATATCATATGCCTTGCCGACGAATCATACAGATAGAATACATCTGGGTCAGCAAATAAATGTTTGCCAAACAGACACGCTTCTGACAACTCGAAGGCATGGCAAACCGAGCTGGGTCACAATTCCATTCGTTGTCGTGCGCCCCTGATTCCGTAGCACGTGTCGAGATGCTCAATGACTCGCAGGTTCGTTATTGTGGCCTTTACTATGTCGTGTGAGTCTGGAGTTTACGGTGGTCATGGGACGTATACTAAAAACGATTCTGCCAGGATGAATGGCTTTGCTCGTATGCCTCTCCTTGTGTTCCGAAGTTGGATCATGAAGCTCATTAAAATGCAACTCAAGTCTGCAGCAGCTTCTATTCTCCCCCCCAAAAAGTATGCGTCGCCTGCTATTAACAAGCTGACGAAAACTCATACTGAATTCGTCCCGTGTCCATAGAAGTCGGTATTGGAGCTCTCTCTTAACTTTCAGAAGGAACTCACCGACGCGACTACCTACACGCACCAAACAGTTATGAGCCAAAGTTTGCTCTCGGGCTGGTAAATCATTTTCAATGATCGCTTTCAAGGTAAATTAGTCGGGATCATTGGACAATGGACACGTGTCCTCTTTCTTTGTTCCGCTGACTGTGAGTGTTCGCGTTGTTTGCGAATGGAACCTCTGCTCCTTCGCGTTTGGGCCATGCATGTATAATCGATCAAGACCGGTCCTCGTGATTCTTCTCGCGTTGTTTGTACTGGAGATCGCCTCCATTGCCGTCTTAACCGTCATCGACAGCAAGCCAAAGATTCTGCCGAGTACACGAATCGCCGAACAAGCGTTCTAGTCATTTTCTCCCCGTCGCAGTTCTCGATGGTCAAATACTGAGTTCTTCGTTCTGTACAGAGGAAGGTTCGACCTCCGGGAGGAAGTAGTAAACAGTGCAATGTAAACAGATGGATAGTGATATCCTGCATTTCGTATACATAGTCCTGTCCGTTTTCAAAAACATCCTCAGGCATGAACTGCATCACTCGGGCCGTCGTTGACGCTTTGCAGCCCTCGGTCGGGTGCAACATGTCTGCAATTCCTTCCCAGAAGACATGGTTACGGGGAAGAATTGCAGACATATGGTTGACAACAAGAAAGCAAACGACTGGTAGAAACAAAAGAAACCGATATCTGACCCCTCGTCTAACCTTGCCAGACCATCAACGTACCTTACAGACGGTTCCGCCTGCACCTGTTACACGCCAACATCTCGCATCCTTTGCAACGCTACGAAAAATGAGATGAGCGCACGAACCGAACCGACAAACCAACTCACGAAAAGATACAACGGAAATTGCTGTCCACAACTCTGGCAAATTCCGCCACCTTTCCGATAGCGCCACCCCTCATGGCTACACTCGTGGTCGACCCGCAGCCGGTCCATCATCTCGCGAACCAGGCGCTGGCGCATCACGTCCGTGTTCGCATCGGCATTGGGTTTGGCATGCTGTCGCCAAGAGGACGTTGACGGCGATGTCGTTAGGCTATTTCCAGTGTTGGTGTTGGACGTCGAACCTTGTCTCCAGGAGGGCGTCGAAGCTGTCGATGTTGATGTTGATGCTGAGGTGCTGGACATTGGGGCGCGCGATCTCCAAGAGGGTATCGACGCCGATGCTGACGTCGACGCAGTCAATGCGCTACTTCCAGTGATGGCACTGGTGTTGGACGTCGAAGCGTGCTGTCTCCAAGAAGGCGTCGACGCCGACGCGCCGGTGCTAGACGTGGCCAAAACGTTAGCGCGTCGCGCTGCAGTCGTCTGTGCCTCTGCTATCCCGGGTAATCGCACGGGTGCAGTCGGGGCTGCAGGTGTCGGCGCCGGCACCGGTCGTGGTCTCTGCGCTGGTACCGGCGGGGGCACGGGTCTCGCCACCGGAACCGCAATCACATTCCCGGCGGGACGTCGCGCTGGGAGCGGAGGTGGCGCACGCGCAGGCACAGGTACGGGAGCAGGGGCAAACACGGGCGCAGGCCTCCTTCCCTGCTGCCGCTCCAACTGCGCATCCACCCGCTCCTCTGCAACCGCCATCAGCCTGCGCTCGTCCCATTGTGGACACGTACATGACTTCCACCGCGCACGGCAAAGATAACAAAACTCGGTGCGGCACCGACAAGTCATGTGGAAACATCCAAGGTTGAGCTCGATGAGCTGCGCACAGCCTGGACAGCGTGCCCACCCCGCGCGTTGGCCGAGTGCGAGGACCGCGCCCTCGTCCGCGTCGAGGTTACAGACGTGCGTCCAGTCCGTGTATTGGGCGCGGCATTTAGCGCAAGTGCGCCTGCCACACCCGAGTGCGGAGCACGTGTATATCTTGTTAAAGAGGGTGAGCGTTTCCGAGAGAGGACCAAGGAACCGGCTACATGTGGGAGAGGAACAGTAGACGCGCTTGGGGGTGCCGAATTCGACCCGTTTTTCGTCGAGGGTGACGAGGAGCGTTTGAACGAGGTGGGGGCGGACGAGCAGGATAGGGATTTCTTGTCGGCAGCAGCGTGGGGGGAAGAGGGTTTCGTCTCTGGTGGCAGATTGGAAGAGGTCGGTGATGCAACCAATATCGTAGTAGTGGCCGCAGGGCGCGAGGACTTCGGCGCCGCGAATGGGGTCTTGGCAGATGACGCAGTCGTGGCCAGTCAAGCTGGGACATCTTTGTCAACAGAAGACGCTTACACGTCAGTGGTGGACGTACCGATTGGATTGGGGCGCGACACGCTGGGGGGTCGGGGTGGGTGCGGGTGCGGGTGCGGGCGGTGTGGATGCAGATCCGGGAGCATCACTGGCACGCATCCAATTCATCATGGAGGAAAACCATCCACCCCACGTTTGCGCGGGGTCGGTGTCGTTCCTACGTGATGACATGGATAATCATCCCGAGAGAAAAAACTCGACGATCCTACCTAGCAGCCGGCGCTCCCTGTCGTGGGTGATCGCGACCTTGTCCTTGTGCAGCCCTTTTTACATGCGGATGGCCTCAAAATGGTTTAAACCGAGAGACAGCACTACTCACCCGCCAACATTGACACGAGGATGTGGCTGTGGACCATCGTCGACAATGTCCTCGCCTTCAGCAATCCGCTGTGCGAGTGCCCTATCCTGCTGTGCGATAGCGAGCGCACGCGCCTGCTGCATCAAATCGTTCATGGCGACGTCGTAGTCCGAGACGCGAGCGCCCGTGTTGCGCGCAAACAACGTCTGTATTTCGTCCATCTCGTCGATGGTGAGGTCGGCAAAGATGGCGCGGAGGTCACGCTCATAAGTGCTTTCCCGGGTGCCCCCTCGCGGCCGGGAGGGCCCTGCGACGTTCATGGGAGGGGAAGGAAAGAACTGGTGAGAGAGTGGCGCATCCGCGTTTTATATGGGCGCTTCGAAGAGGAACACGTGCCCTCGTCGTGGAGCGTTGTTGCCCACCGCAGCCATCTTGGCCTCACCCAACATGATGATCGACAAGCCCGACGTCAAAGAGGCAACACCCGACGAGGTATGCGCACCGATCCACATCCAATGAGCTGATCGAACATCCACCACAGCCTCCCCCGTCCTACTCCCCATCGACATCGACATCGACATCGGCAGCCAGCGGTTCCCGAGACACCACGTCCACCACCTTCAAAACCAAACCCACCAACTTTCTCGCACTCGCCAACACCAACGATGCGATCAAGGGCCAGTTCGTCATCGACCCCTCCATATCCATCCCCACCTCCATGCTCCCACCCCTCGCGGACGCATCCGTGTCCGAACGCAAGAACCTCTCTCTCAGGTCCAGCAACGGGTCCGTGAACGCCGAGATTTGGTTGCTGGGCTCGACCGTCGACGGAAAGGCGAAACGCACGACGGTCGCGCTCGAATCGAACCATGGATCCATCACGGCGCATGTCGTATGTCCTCCCGAGTCTGTCTTGTTCACGCTCGATCTCATCACGCGTAGCACACGGTCGACAGGACCCCGTTCTTGCTCACCGCGCGCAGTCCACACGGCTCGATCCGGATCGCTCTTCCAAGCTCGTTCGAGGGCTTGCTCACCGTGTCGACGCGCCACGGTAGCGTCGCCCTTAGCGATGCGATCCTCGCCAACGCGACACAGCTCAGCCAGCTGGGTGACGCACGGCGCTACTTTGTCGGCGATTTCAACAAGTTTGGGGACGCGTGGCTTGGCGATGAGATGGAGCTCGACTCGACGCACGGGTCGGTGCGACTCAAGTACTTTGAAGAAGTGGAGGCGGAGAATAAAAAGCCTAGTTTGTTGTCGAGGTTGTTTGGAAAGTGATGTCGAACGTGTGTTGATACCATGGATGAACGTGTTTTGATTACAGCTAGGAGACACTGGCAGCCGATGACGCAAGATAACGATAAACACAGCCTAATTATCCGTTTTCAAAGATACGCACAAACTCCACCGCTTCGGTTCAGCTTCCTGCCCAATGTGATGTAGATCGATATCGATAGAATAAAAGGCCGCACAGCACCTGTTGGCAAATCGTCTATAGAACCATTACAATATAAAAAAAGGAGGGAGAACACGTAAGAATGCAGTTGCCAAGGTATATGCAGCTATTCGTATCATAATGTTCCACAAGCAGGACAGGGCGTTACGCCCACCCATGATCTCGTCTAGGTTCGTGAAGTCGCGTTCTGTTCGCTCGCGAAGAGAACAACCTGCGATGGCATGTACACACAAACAACTCTCTCACGCACCGGCCCACCTCCGGTGCGGGCTCCCGTCAGTACAGCCTTTTTTTTCTATTGCTTGGAAGTCTTCTTGGCCGGAACGAACAGCCATGACAGCGTGATGATGAAACGGATGCCGGTGGCTACGCCAAGCGTGCCCGCGGATCCGATCTTGTCTAGCAATGCACGTCCGAGGAGACCGCCCACAAAGAGGAACCCAATCGCCATGATCTTGTGATCGCGCGAGACGATGAGCCGACGGATGTTGAACAGTTCCGGTTCGGTGACGAGTTCACACCAAGTGGTGGTCAACACGACTGTGTGAGAGTGAGGAGTGATAGGGGATGAGAAACGTGGCCCTTACCGGTCGTCGTGAACTGCGTGTTGAGACGTTTGGCCATGATGCCTTGTAAACCGACGGCAGCGCTGAGGAAACCGATGGTGACGAACGAGAGCGCGTCCGTCCAGGCAGGTGTGCCACGCGAGCTGCCTACGGAGCCTGAGCTACTCCTCCATATCGTGATGGCAGCGATCATGGTGAACAGGGTCTGGATAAACGTGCCGAGGGTCATCCACCCGCGGGTCTTGTTGCCCATCTTGTCGCCGATGCGGCCGACGAAGGCGCCTGCGACAAAGGAGAGGACGGAGCAGAGGGCCTGCTGGTCGGCAAGGTGGAACGTGTAGTCGTGCTGGCCGTTGAAGAGACGGGCGATGGCAAGGGCGAGCTGCGAGGGGCTGAGCGGGCCGAACGGTGCGGTCGACTGGGACATACCTGGGTCGTGTTGCCCGTCTGGAAAGCACACCATATGAACACGGCCGAAAAGACGACGGCATCGCTGATTGCAAGTGAGCCGGGCGAGACCGGAAGAAAGAGAGAACGCACGAGAAGCCGGTCATGAAGCAGTAGGCCGACAATGGTCCGGGTGCCTTTGCGGTGTCGATTTGCTCCATCAAGAACGAGCGCATGGATCGCATGTTGGACGACTTTGTCGACTCGACGTCGGTGGTGAGAGAAGGATCCTGCGATGGCGGTGCGGCCTTTTCGTGCATGTTTGGGGCGTTATTTATGGATTCGGCTTGTTCTCGCACCGGGTTCAGCTGCGCGCTCGGCGGTCGTGGGTGCTTCGAGGAGGGGAGAAGCGGGTCGGCCTGCGCTTTAAAGGACGCGCTCCGTTGGTGGAACCGCGCGGCGAGACTGTTCCACATGAGCACCGGGCTGGGCGAACTGCAAGGGGAAAAAAAAGAGCAACTGCCTTCGACGTTAGAACGGAGTTCCTCTTTAACACCGCGCCAAACGGCTAATGTTTACGACACGCCATTAGGTTCATTTCCGGCTGGTGCTATCACCGATTCGTTCGTGTCCCCGTATGTCGCGGCACGGTCGATTGAGGCGACATATCCACAGTGTCTACTACATACTGTGACATCCGCCCAAACGAGTCGGAATTCTCGAGTGTCCCAAGTGAACGACCACTCAGGGAGCCAGGGTGCGGCGCTCCTCCAAGGCGCAGAAGGTGGCACCAACGTCGACCCTTCCCCGCCATGACAACATCCGAATGGGGCTTCAATCTCAGAGCACTCCCTAGATACGCCTCCAATTCCTCCGCAGAAGACGCACCAGACCGTGACACAGACGCACTGCTCCGCGACATCGACCTCGCGAGCAGGCACGAGACGGTCGAGTACAAACCGAACCCGTGGAGCATCGCCAAGATCAACGCTGCATCGCGTGTTACCCCGAAGCCGCGGCCCAGCATCGACGCGTCGAAGAAACAGGTCCGTGGCCAGCCAGCCGTGCCCATTCCTGGAGAGGGCGCTCGCGTTCCTAGGAAACACAGTCGTCATAGATTGCCAGCCGAGGCAGCTGACCAGGGCTGTGGGGGCAACGCCGACGCGTCGGTTGCCCAGCTTCGCTTGCGGGTCGTTCGAGTCGACGACAAGAACCTAGCGCATACATCCATCTCGTCTGACAGCGTCATTCTTGATCCAAACCCCAGAGAGGTTTCTGGCATGCATCGGGTCGCTACCTCCAGCGACTCTCGTGCACATCAAGTCTCAGGTAAGGCGCTCTCTAGCCTTGATACTTGGTAAGTGTATCGAGGCACGTTCTTTACCCCTCAGCGCATATCATGCGCCCGGTGCCACCGCGCGCACCCGCGCCACATACAAATGATCTACACGCGACAATCAACCGTCCCCGTTCTTACAAGGGAGAAACGGCGTCACGCTGGCTATCAGACGGACTCGATCAAGCAGACGCATCGCGTCTTCCATTGCCCGCACCTGGTCGCACCGACGCCGCGCATATACGCACCCCAGAACCGAAACACAAGCGCCCAGCCTCACCCACGCCCAGCGCACCGCGCAAGCACCCCCGCACGCGATGTGCTTATACGTTCGGCAACGATGAGGACGCCGAATGGTCTACGATCGCGAACCGAAAGACGACCACGGCAAAACGCGAGGCCAAGCCGAGGGTGAAGCAGTCTGGGCGTTTTCGTCTGCCCGGATTGTTTGCGCAGCCCGTCAAGAGTCCGACCCGCTCCTCGGGCCAGCGCGTGATCACGTACATGCCTCCACCCAAGGCGAGGACTAAGGACTCCGACGGGGTCGCAGCCAAGACGGATCCCACGGTCACAAAAGTACGATCGGAGGCGAAAGAGGTGGAGATGCGGATCATGGATTCGGACGAGACGCTCGTGAACGAGGACGGGGAGGTGGCGGGGATCGACGTGGATGACGTTTGCGTACGCTATCCTGCGACAAGGGCGTGTATGAAATTGGTATGTGCCATGTCGTGCTGGGTAGTGGGCTGACGTTTTTGGCTAGTAGGAAAGTCGTGCGAGGAATGCGTTGGGGTGTATCGTCGAACTGCGGGTGTAAGATATGTGCTGTATTTTTGTTGCTTGTGACTTTTTGCTGGCGTTTTTGCACGAGGTCAAACAATATTTGCCATTTCTGACCAAGTAAATTGCTGACTCATGGTTTGTTTGGACGTGCGAGTGCAGTTTTCTTCCCTCTTGCCAAGTGCTCTCTAACGATGTTGCAGTTGTGGACACTTGGCGTCTCGCGTACGAAATGGTCTCTTGGCCGTTCACTGCATGTGATGGTAATGCTGTAGAGACTCGGCACTTGGCGTCGTCGTATTTACGCACTTGGGAGGCGATTAATCGATAGTCACGGTCTTTTGCTAAGAACTCGAAAGAGCGAACACGTCAGCTTGAGCACTCGGCGGATTGCAGAGTTCCCTTTCCCCGAGTCCTTTCTCTCAAAGTTTCTTTCTTGTGGATTTTACATGGTCGAGGGAATTATATATCCGAACAAATTCATGTGCCATCATCGATACACATAGGTTCTGGAAAAACCACAACTTGCGTATGTTACGTCGCTGATGACAATCCGATAGAAGGAGGAATAGGAGAGAACGGATCGATCCGGGGAGTCGGGGACGCCACTCACCGAATGGTCGCGTCATCATCTAAGTATTCCCTCATCGGCCCCACTCCCGGGTTGTTCCAAGGTGGTGTTTCTTCTGATCAGGAACACTCCGGGTTATATAACAACGCTGTTCCAGAACATAGGCGGTATCCGGGGTTAAATTGAGCAAGTAACATAGCATTCCAATCGTCGTGCGCGATGGCGTCCACTGCTGCTTAGCAAGCATGTTCCAAGAGAACATGATGACGAGAAAATGGTTTTCTTCGGACACCCTACTTGTCAAAAATTTCACCACTTGGGGTCATAGGCGGGGTCTAGATCGGCATCGTCCGAAGCCAGATAACTCTTACGAGGCACCGCGTTTTGACCTAGGTCGGATCCCATCTTCGAACCACCATGTCAAACGTATTCGTGAGCATCGCATATTCCGATCCTGCTGCACCCTCACGATCCTACACAGTTCGATGTCGAAATCAGCGGTGTGAAGTCTGGCCGCATCGTGTTTAAGCTCTACGACGACGTCGTGCCAAAAACGGCGAAAAACTTTAGGGAGCTCGCCACCGGCCAACATGGCTATGGTTACCAAGGCTCTTCCTTTCACCGTGTGATTCCACAGTTTATGCTCCAGGGGGGCGATTTCACCCGTGGCGACGGTACGGGTGGAAAATCGATCTATGGTGAAAAGTTCGCCGGTGCGTTTCGAGTCTAACCATTTAGTTTGGAGACTGACTTGTCGGTCGTGTTAGACGAAAACTTTAAACTGAAGCACACCAAGCCTGGTTTGCTCTCGATGGCCAATGCGGGCAAGAACACCAACGGATCGCAGTTTTTCATCACGACCGTCGCGACTTCTTGGCTCGATGGTGCTCATGTCGTGTTTGGTATGTCCGGGTCGCGAATTAGCGTCAAGTGACTGACTTTGATTTTGGTAGGCGAAGTTGTGGAAGGCCTTGACATTGTCAAGAAGATTGAGGGTGTTGGAAGCGCGAGTGGCAAGACGAACAAGAAGGTGACGATCGCGCAGTCTGGTACGGTGTGATGGATCTCGTTGGGAAGACTTCTTTTTCTTCTTGATTTGTAGCCTTTGTACGTTTCAAACTTCACACCAAGTCTCATGTACAGTGTAAGGCGTTCTGTTTGACATTGATACCCGGTGAGTGTATCGAGGCACGTCCTTACCCCTCAGCGCACATCATGCGCCCGGCGCTGCCAGCACCGCATACCAACGCTCTGCACGCGACAGTAGACAGTCCCCGTTCTCTTGTAAACCTGGGTCGGTGCCAAGCCGGCTCTCGGACGCGCTCGTTCAAGTAGACGTATCACGTCTTCCATTGCCCACGCCTGATGATGGGAATGCCGCGTATATATATCACATAACCGGAACACAAGCGCCCAGCCTCGCTCGCAATACGGGTGTGAAGCAGTCTGGCCAGTTTTATCGACTGTTGTTTGGGCCAGCCCGACGCGCCGTACCTCAAGCCCGCGTGCACGAGAGCAATCGTACGATCGGAGGACGGGGAAGAGGCGGCGGGAATTTATGTCGATGACGCTATTGGAGCACGTCGGGGTGTATCGTCGGGCTGCAGAGATGCGTTCGTTTCTTGCGACTTTCCCAGACGAGGTCATTCACACCAATGAGGCCCAACTTGACTTTGTTTCGAAAGTAAAGTATAGAAATGAATCATATGACAGCTCTTTGCCAGTGCCACTGTCAGGTAAAGATCCAGTAAGTTAGATCACGCTAAAGGATGCGTTATAATACGCCGTTGCAGATGCCCATTGCAAGGCGTTTTGCGTTTCATGTAGTACGGATGCTATAGACGGTGAGATTTAGTACTTGACACAAGAGGAACGTTATCATCGTCGTATTTACGCACTTTGGCGAGGTCTTCGATGTTGATAAGGACTTCGACGAATGAGCGAACACGTCAAACACTCGGTTTGATCATCCTGCACAATTTGGAGAACGGATCGATCCGGGGACGCCACCTCATCGATCCGACGGTTTTGGTTTGAATGTCCGGTGTAACCTGAACGTGTGAGGGTCTATGTATATGAAGCGTACATGAGACGCGGAGAGAGTAACGATTCCCCACCCCATCCCCACTTCCGGGCTGTTCCGGGATGGCAATGAGATAAGACAAGGATCAGGAATACTCCGGGCTAGCACGCTGTCCTAGAACATACATATCCATATGGCTGGACAGGGAGGGTAGACGTTGTCGCACATGCAAATTTTCTCACACTTGCATGAAAAGTAAAAAGAAAAAAAAAACATGCCCCATTTTTTGCGATGAAATATGATCATCTGACTCGATCTAGATCGGCATCGTCCGAAGAGCTCCTGATAAAATAAGAGGGCGCTGCGTTTCGGCCCCATCTTCGAACCACCATGTCGAACGTATACGTGAGCATCGCGCATTCCGATCCTGCTACATACTTATGATCCTACACAGTTCGATGTCGAAATCAACGGTGTGAAGTCTGGCCGCATCGTATTTAGGCTCTACGACGACGTCGTGCCAAAGACGGCGAAAAACTTTAGGGAGCTCGCCACTGGCCAACATGGCTATGGTTACCAAGGCTCTTCCTTTCACCGTGTGATTCCACAGTTTATGCTCCAGGGGGGCGATTTCACCCGTGGCGACGGTACGGGTGGAAAATCGATCTATGGTGAAAAGTTCGCCGGTGCGTTTCGAGTCTCTAACCATTTAGTTTGGAGACTGACTTGTCGGTCGTATTAGACGAAAACTTTCAATTGAAGCACATCAAGCCTGGTTTGCTCTCGATGGCCAATGCGGGCAGGAACACCAACGGATCGCAGTTTTTCATCACGACCGTCGTGACTTCTTGGCTCGACGGCAAGCACGTCGTGTTTGGTACGTCCGCAGTGGATCGGATCGACAGGAGGCTGACTTTGGTTTTGGTAGGCGAAGTTGTGGAAGGCCTTGACATTATCAAGAAGATTGAGGGTGTTGGAAGCGCGAGTGGTAAGACGAGCAAGAAGGTGACGATCGCGCAGTCTGGTACGGTGTAATATATTTCGTTGGGAAGATTTTTTTTTCTTTTGATGTGTATTCTTTTTTATTTTTTATGACATCAAATATTGTGTGTTGTGACTTGTGCGCGGCGGAGGATCGTCGTATCTGTTGTGTTTCAGCAAGCTGCCCTGTATGTATAAATCGGGACATAAACTGTTCGTATTGTAGCGATTAGTTCGCGCTGATCTGATAAACCCGCTCCTTGCATCATGTACTGGTAACTGCACAAGCCTTGTCGTTTGATTAGGTAATGCATACTTCCTGTCGATTTTTTCGACTTTAGCATACTGTATCGAACGTCCTACACTGACTATTCCGATTTGGGGACAGTTTATCCGAGTTCCACATGGGGTGACACGGGAGAAACAGCAGGTCTGCATCCTCGGTGGGCATTCCTTGTACTGACACTTTGGCAGACGTGACGCAGCGGAAGATGATCAAAGCGAAGTTGCTAAACGTCGACGCCGTTGGGTAACTGCCAAGTCGGATGTCGTCCGTGATGCCGAAAAATGCCCAAGACGCGTGCTCAGTGTGTCGATCCCTTTTTCGTCGCTGTGAACAAGTCGACGTCAAGGCTGTTCAGAAAGGAGATGCAAGCCTTTGAAAAGGGATGCCGTAACGTGAGTTTTGATTCGATCGTTCTAAACTTGACATGAATGATGAACTAAGTAGTAGTATGTGCCTGAACGCGCCCCGAAGTGTGCGAACATTTGGGCGCCAGGCAATGTTCCTGAATACGGGCGAATACAATTCAGTTCTATGTACCGTTGCCATGCCGAGTCATCAGAGTTCAGAGCCTCCAGGAAGAGCAGAAGTGATGTGAGTTTCGACGTTCATAAGGGCATCTCCGATGCGTTTGTCCCTCCTCACGCACCCCACCGTCCGTCTGCCATGAATCCTCTCCCCACCGTACTCTTCTTCACGCACGCAGAGTATGGACAAGCCAACGTCAACCTCGCCACTGCATACGAACTCGCTCTCGCAGGCTTAGAAGTCTACATCTCGTCTTTTGCATCCCTTGAACCCCGCGTTTCCCATCTCCAACAGCTCCTTCTCCACCGTGAGAGAGTGCACGACGCGCCACTGGGCTCTGTTAGATTTCGTGAATGCAAGGGTTTCCCATCCTACGTGGAAATCATAAAAAAGAACGGTCTAGACATTACTACGTACCCTCACCCTCCCGGAGTGCTGGGCGCTCTGAAATGTTACTCAAGGGTGGATACTATGTTCTTTCCATGGGATCCACAGGAACATCTGACAGCAATCGAGAGCATCAAGGAACTGATCGCACAAGTCAAGCCAGACGTGGTTGCAATCGATATATTCTTTTATTTTGCCATAGACGCCTGCCAACTCCTGGACCAGAAATTCGTCATCATGCTTCCCAATTCCATCAAGGACGTCGCAGTGAATCTGCAACCCCGCTTTGAGGCGCTTTGGAAGTATCCCGTGTTCGTATCTTCCTGGAACATTTTCAAATCCACTTACATACGTCCTTGTACAGCGCCTTGGCGGGATTCCCGTTTCCTCTCAAGTGGTGGCAGATTCCTCTCAATATCTTCCTCTATGTCAGGCTTGCCATCATATTGATGACGGCGACAAAGATCCGTCGCATTCAGGCCTTGCGACGATCGCTCGGAATCAAACGTGTCTTTACCATGAGATTATTCCCTGGGGTGACGCATATTTGTCCCGCGCTGCCTGAAACGGACTTTCCTATGAGTGTCATCCCCGAGGAGATGGCTCTGTGTGGACCTATCCTCATGCCTTTTGATCCTCTCCAGAAGCGCGATCCAGATTTACTGGCGTGGTTGGACAAGGGGCCCACCGTGATGGTCAACCTCGGATCTCATTCGCTCTCCAACGAGACGCTCGCACGGGAGACCGCTCTTGCGTTCCGCCTGTTGCTTGCTCATCACGACCAAGAGAGTCGAGAAATCCAGATACTCTGGAAAGCGAGGGGAAAGGGGAACATTCAAAAAATCATTGACAGCATCATCAGCAGGGAGATGCAAGAGGGAAAGATCAAGGTGGTACCATGGTTGGACGCCGAGCCTATTTCGATTCTGCAGCATCCCAATGTGATCTGCACGGTCCATCACGGAGGCGCCAACTCTTTCTTTGAGGGCGTTTGGTAAACGTTTTTCTGTCGCTGTTGGCTTTTCTACTAACGTGTTTCAATGACTAGGTCTGGGATGCCACACGTCGTGTTGCCCGTCTGGCTGGACACGTACGACTACGCGAATCGTGCCGAGTATTTGGGCGTGGGTGTGTTTGGGAACAAGACCAGTGCGCCGAGCGTGCGGGCGGAGGAGATGGGGGAGGCGTTGGTGAGGGTGACGAGTGATACGGAGGAGGCACGTGCGTTTCGATCTGCGGCGAAGCGGTTGAAGGCGGTTTGTCGAGCGAAAGGGGACGGACGCAAGTTGGCGGCTGCAGCCATCTTGAAGGAATGTGGGATCGCGACGTGAAGGCTCAGGCGCGAGGTAGGTCCATTTGAGATTGTGATTGAGTTGGGCTTGCAAGGGCCGCTAATACATCCGATAAGACATGCCAATCATAATTATGGCTTCATCATAAAATGTGTTGGGTTGAACTTGTTTCCTGAGTTGCACAATGCTATCTGCTCCATTGCAAGGCATGGAGTGGATCGTCATTAGTGTAGCTGAGTTGGGCTGAGAGTGGCGTGGTGTGTACGGGTCCGAATAATTCGGAAACAGTAACATGTCTCTGTTTGCATTGCATGGACTCGTCCGGGGACGGCGTAGCCCACTTAGGGCGCTCAAAAACGGATGGTGTCAAGACTAATGCGCTTATCTCCAATATATTGTTCTCTTTCTTTTTTTTTTGGACAAGAGATGTTATTATGTAGCAACTGACAAGCTAGTTCTACATAATACACTATGGCGGTCGTTCGAAAACCGGCCGATCCGAGGGGAAAATGCTTTTGCGCACGCCCCGCATTGGCGGGGGGCGCGGGACGCAGGGTCCTATCCGGTGCCCCCGGTAGTAGGGGTCCGGGGTAGGTCAATACCCGCTAAAACCTACCTCAAGAGATTTATGTGTTACCCAGTCTGTCGGGAGGGGTTCGGCGTTATTCGCATGATGGGGTACCATGTGTGTTTCACTCGGGAGGGTGTTATTTTGGGGTGCTTGGACGTCGCAAGCTTGCGGTCTATTTTGAGAACGCGTTGTAGCCACCTGTCGCTGATGACGCGTTCGCAGCAGAGCTGAACGTTGGAGGCGGGCATGACCTTGGCACTACCACGGCCTCCTGAGCTCATGTACTTAGTTTGACTGCATCCACCGAGTACCTTACTATGAGGGAAGCAATTCTGAATACTGCGAAGTCTGTAATTGTCGTACGCCAGACATTCCTGCTTGCCCTCCAGGCTCCACTTGAGCATCGATTATGCAGAATATCTACTCAGTCTCAACAATCCTACAGTGAGCAGGCAAATATGCCGGCAGAGTGTATGAGCCCCTGGAAAAGCCGTGCGTGATAGTTTTTGATCGGCCTTCACCTGTAGTCTTGAAGCCAACCCAGGACCCTCGTGCACCACTGCAGCTGGCGCCACTTTGGAAGAGTTTTTTACAACGTCCAAACGACATTATATCACTAACGAGTGTGTACCACATATCCCTACCTACACAATTATTGCGCACTTCTGATTGGCTACTAGCTGTCCAACGAAAAGCGATCTTGTCCGGTCAAGTAGGACAAGAACATTTCGAGGGCACTCTGGATAGCTCCCTTGTCGCACGCCATAGTACCATCTCTCTTCACCACATGACGCCTGTTACATAAATAGCCTGAAACTCCAAATTGGCAATGCTACAGTATATACGAGTGACGCACGCCCGACGGAGTTCAACGTTCAACGTTCAGCTCACAGTAACGACTACTGAATACTTTAAAAATGTAATAATCTATCAAAGGTCGTCTAGGCAGATTCTAGACACGGACGGAAGGACGTATTTCAAATTTCCACGGCCACGCCGTCAATTAGCAAACTGGAACGGGCTTTTTGTCACCCTGACCTGACCTTTGATTTCCTTTTTTGCTGACTGTCCTCCGCCATTGGGCTCGGCCTATCAAGTTATTATTCATTCTGCAGACATGAAGTCCGTTTAGAGGGACCTCGGCGCAAACGCGAGATTCCTGAATCCCAAGTCTAGTTTAGGGTGATCGGAAGGCTATAGAGCACACAAGCGTCGCTGTATTCTGACTCAGGGAGTATTTCCACGGAAGCCAACAAAATTACCACCGAATACGCATGCGTCCCTATGTTCCGACGGCTTTGTAGGTGAATCATTTATCAAGTGATTGCTGATTCTGGGTGTCGACACGCGTCGTTGCTCATGAGCGCCTCGAGTGTATATGCGGTGTCCGGAGTCCCTGACCCATTGTGGCTTAGTTTACATTTGGAAGCTTCCATGTGCCTATGAAAAAACTGGCCGACCACCGACGTTCTGCTGCCGAGTGGATTTCCCAGAATGTATGCAATTGATACTGTTCCATGAGTGCTCAGGTTTTCAGATGGAAGTTCGACGCACACAAAGATCCGGAAGCGATACGTCGCTCCGGTGCCAATTGCCCGGGCTGACGTGAGCTTCGAGGCTCGTATAGTATTTGAACGATGCTGTAAAATTTACCGTGCTCACCTACAATGGCCTCCCCTCCCACCGTGCTCGTCTTCACCTATTCAGAGTATGGTCAGGCTAACGTACAGCTCGCAGCTTCCTATGAACTGGCCCTCGCGGGCGCTAATGTCTATATCTCGTCCTTCGCGCCCCTCGAACCCCGCGTTACCCACCTCCAAGAACTCGTTACCCATTCCCAGGAGGGAGCGCACTCGGATGCTAGGCCAACGGGTTTTGTCTCCTTCCGCGAATGCACAGGCTTGACGTCGTTTTTGGAAGCAATGACGAACCAAGGTCTAAGCGTCGACAACATTACTCATTCCCATGGCGTTTCGGGCGCGTTGAAAAGCTACTCACTCATGGAAATTTCTTCGTTTCCTTGGAGTCCGGAAGAGCATCTCGCGGGGATTAAGAGCATGAAGGAATTAATCGCAGAGCTCAAACCGGACATTGTGGTCATCGACGTGTTCTTTTATATTGCCATGGACGCCTGTGAACTCGCGGGCCAAAAGTTTATCATCTTGCTACCAAACTCGATCAAGGACGTTGCAGCGGACTACCAGCCTAATTTCGCAGCGCTTTGGAAATATCCCATGTTTGTGTCGCACTCTGCCTTTGGATGCTTTAAGATGCTGATGTTGTTTCATAGCATGTCGTCTGGATTCCCGTTTCCTCTCAAGTGGTGGCAAATTCCTCTCAATATATTTCTCTTCCTCTGCATCACGATCAAGATGATGTCGGCAAGGGTCAGACGAATTCAAGCCTTTCGTCGATCCCTCGGGGTGAAGGCTGTTTTAACTTACAAATTGTTCCCCGGAGTAAAACACATCTGTCCCGCACTTCCTGAGACTGATTTTCCACTCAACGTCATACCCGAGGAAATGGTCTGTTGTGGGCCAATCATCTTACCTTTTGAAGCCGTCGAACATCGTGATCCGACGCTAAAAGCGTGGTTGGATAACGGACCAACCGTGATGGTCAACCTAGGGTCGCACGTCGTTTCTGATGAGGGGTTTGCGAGAGAAATGACAGGCGCGTTCCGTATATTGCTGGATTACCACAATCGAAAGGGAAGGGGTAATATGCAGATACTCTGGAAGGTTAAGCCAAATGGGAGCATTCAACAAGCAATTGACAACGTGATCGGGAAAGAGATCAAGGAGGGGACGGTCAAGGTGGTCCGATGGTTGGAGGTAGAGCCAGTGTCGGTATTGCAGCATCCAAACGTGGTCTGTACGGTCCATCACGGAGGGGCGAATTCGTTCTTTGAGGGCGTTTGGTACGCATATTTCTTCTCAACTCTGTCGTCTCGATAGGACTGTTGATGCATTTCCCATCTAAGGTCTGGCGTGCCGCATGTCGTCTTGCCTGTTTGGTGGGACACGTTCGAGTATGCTACTCGTGCCGAGTTTTTGAAAATTGGTGTATTTGGGAGTAAAACGAGTGCGCCTGGCGTCCGGGCGGATGAATTAGGTGAAGCATTGGTGAGAGTGACAGGGAACACGGAGGAGGCTCGCGCGTTTCGATCGTCGGCGCAACGATTGAAGGCTGTTTGTCGAGCCAAGGGTGAAGGACGGAAATTGGCGTCTGAGGCTATCCTGAAGGCGGCTGGCTTCGCGGAGTGAAGGGGCGACGAGCGCCGCAGAATCCTTTGAATATATTTTTGCATGGCCACTGAACTACAACGCACTAAATAATTTGGCTTGTTTGCAACTACTTACCTTATTTTGAAACTTTTCGAGCCTGCATCTGATTCTGATCCGCGAGAGAAGTGTTGATTTCTGCAGCAAATCATATCACAGTAGTACTCCTGTGAATTGTACTGAGTCAGACCGAATGATACGGGGCCTTACATATAAAGGAACATTGTACGTTATTCCGTGATCTTTGAGTCGAGATGCTACTACTGTAAGTATGTATGGCTAGAATCCCAACATGCCGAAGGTGAAATTTGAATTCCCTCCAAGTTGGCCAACGCTGCGGCGCCCGCCGAACGCTTGTACAAACTTTGCCTACTCTCAAGTAACGACATTCTGTAACGCCGTCTGTCGCGGCAAAGGCCGGTGTTTTTTTTGTGCGACCCTGACCTATTGGAGTTCAATAGCGTAGCCGTTAGTTAAGCCGTTAACGTGTCACGGTGTCACTACTTTTTTTTTTTCATCCGAACGTTTGGGTTGATCATTGGAGTCCAAATTTCGTTTGCTGTTTCTCCGAATGAATTGCAAAGGGTTATGTGAGTATGCAGCGAAGCTGATATCACCCACGATTCAGAACTGAAAATAACCTATTACTAGGTTTGTGATACATATCGTTAGTTTGAACCTGCCTAGGTGAAGTAATCATTCATGCATTGACAGTGACAGAGTAAGTAGGTACCAATTTCTTTTTAGAAAGCTTCTTGACTACAACGATGCAGCCTAATTGACGGCATGCAATCACCATGCATACTTTCTCCGCACTTACGCGATGCCTCAGACGAGACTGAAGCAAATTATAATTTGTTCATCCCCAAGTGGTTTGGACGTTAATGAAATACGAATACCGTGATAACATGAGGACGACTCAGCGTAATACAAGGTCAACCTTACGCCCCGAACAAACTCACCCTCACAGCGACGTCGCATCCTATGACCCTCCCCACCGTGCTTTTCTTCACCTATCCGGAGCATGGTCAAGCCAACGTACAGCTCGCGACGTCGTACGAACTCGCCCTCGCGGGTGTGAACGTCTACATTGCCTCTTTTGCGTCCCTCGGGCCCCGCGTCGCACGTTTGCAGGAGCTCGTCGAGCGTCATTATGTTGGAGGATCGCGGAATAGGCCCAGAGGCTCCATTGGCTTCCGCGAATGTAAGGGGTTCCCAACGTTTGTGGAAGCCATAGGACGACGAGGCGTAACCCTTACTATGAGCAGGCACTCTTGTGGTATATCGGGTGCTTTGGGCAGCTATTCCAAGCTGGACGTCGCCCTCTTCCCGTGGGGTCCAGATGAACACCTTGGAGCGATCGAGAGCATCAAGGAGGTGATTGCAACGGTGAACGCGGACGCAGTAGTCATCGATGCGCTTTTTTATCTCGCCAAGGATGCTTGCCAACTCATGGGCCAAAAGTTCATGGTCATACTTCCGAATTCTACCAAGGACCTCGTACTGAAGCTACAACCACATTTGGCATGTCTATGGAAATATCCCGCGTTTGTGTCCTACACCATAATCCATTCCGCTCAGCTCATACTTGCACAGGTTATCGTCGGGATTTTCGTTCCCTCTTAAATGGTGGCAGATCCCTCTCAATATCTATCTCAACGTCCGACTCGCCATCAAAGTGTTTACGTGCGAGAGATTTAGGCAGATTCGAGCCTTGCAGCGATCTCTCGGGATCGTTCCTAGGATGCCTTTGAGCGTTTACCCTGGAATGCCCCACATTTGCCCCTCGCTCCCTGAAATGGACTTTTCTCTCGCAGTTATTCCTGAAGAAATAGTCCTGTGCGGACCGATCGTCATGCCATTCGATTCACTCGAGAAGAGCGATGCAGAATTGCTAGAGTGGTTGAAGAAGGGACCCACCGTGATGGTCAACCTGGGGTCGCACGTCGCTTCTAACGAGACGTTCGCAAGGGAAACGGCAGGTTCACTCCGCATATTGCTCGACCATCACGACAGAAAGGGCACGGGAAATATTCAGGTACTTTGGAAGGCCAAACCTAGTGGGAACATTCAACGAGTAATAGATGGCGTGATTGGGAAAGAGATTAAAGAAGGAAGAATCAAAGTGGTGGCTTGGTTGGAAGCCGAACCGGTCTCAATATTACAGCACCCGAACGTGGTCTGCACGGTCCACCACGGGGGGGCGAATTCATTCTTTGAGGGTATTTGGTGCTGATGCTTTTCAATGAGCACATTTGGAATTTAACTGACATAATTGTGTAGGTCTGGCGTGCCGCACGTGGTCCTCCCCGTCTGGGTGGATACGTACGACTATGCTGCTCGCGCCGAATTCTTGAAGGTTGGCATCTTTGGGAGTAAAACGAGTGCGCCTGGCGTCCGAGCGGAGGAACTCGGAGAGGCGTTGGTAAGGGTGACGGGTGATACTGTGGAGGCGCGCAAGTTTCGAGCGGCTGCACAGCGCCTAAAGGCAATTTGTCGAGCCAAAGGGGAAGGACGGAAGCTAGCGGCAGCAGTTATCTTGAAGGAGGCCGGTATCTCGACGTGACAAGGCGGTTGTTCTCGTGCGTTTCCATGTCTTAGTAAAGCGTGACGGGATGACTATCACCGGGGTGAATTCGAGAGTAATGGAGGCCCCATCGTTCTGCGTTCGTTGTAAGTTTTAGTATGGATATCTTACATGAGAGAGCAATTCACTGATCATCGATCAATCTGTCGTATGTACTTAGAAGCTAAAATTCTTCGACTCGGAAATAAGTAAAAAGGCCGAGCTGTGTCTGAAGTCTTCGGGGCTCGAGACTCCGTAACACTTACTAACTAACGATGTACACGATTACCATTACTCCTATAGATCATCTAAGCGGAAGCTTGGCCGCGTTATGTTTCACCGACTTATGTACCATGTTCCCAAATACAACTGATGGTTGGTGCTATCGTGATAAGTATATAGTACACACTCCTTTCAGGTTAACTCATCTCTTATTGTCCCACTAAGTGCGATGACCTCTCGAAGGGCGGGAGTGTTTCTTTCAAGGCCCTTTTGAATTCGTGAAAGACCAACGGTGCCCGTAGTTGGTTACCAGAGCGTAACGCATGACGAGCAATAAATTCTTGAACATACTTCGCGCAAAAGACATGATTTTCATGGAACCAACATATGAGTTGCAAAAAGAAACATGCTATGTATGTTGGGAGGTTGGGGCGACAGGCGAAGTTAGCACATAAGTTCCTGTTCCATGATTTTTCGGAGTAAGTATTCCTCGACGTGACAAGATGGCTCTCCTGGAGTGTTGACGCTGACAGATTCATGCCGTACTGATCTTCGAAGGTCTTGGCCGGGCAAAACTGAGTCAGAGTATCATCCCTCGCACCGACAGACTTTTTCGACATATATAAAACGGACAAGTAATAGCATGTACATTACAGCGTCCAAACGAGAAAGAGACTGTCAGGTTGAAATGGAGAGCTTTCATTCAACTATGCCAGCCAATCAGCAATCCGGCACAATTAACGAAAGCCGAATCTCACCTGGTCACAGCGATCTCTTCTAATATAGCCTTGGATGCCAACTTCCGCCCGTTCCCTTTGGCTTCACATACCTTCTTCAGTCGTTTTGCCGCTGATCTGAACTTTTCAGCTTCATAGGCTGTCACCTTTATTAACGCTTCACCAAACTCCTCTGCCTGCACGCCAGGCGCGCAACTCTTATTTGCGAAAACGCCAATGTTCAGAAACTCGGCACGGTGTGCATAGTCGTAGGTGTCGGCCCAAGCTGGCAGGATAATGTGTGGCAATCCAGACCTGTTCAAAAGGGTGCTGTCAGCTATCCCGTTCATAGCGGATCATAAACGAACGGTTACCAAACGCCCTCATAGAATGAATTCGCTCCACCATGGTGAACGGTACACACCACACTCGGATGTTGTAATATCGAGATTGGCTCTACGTCAACCCAAGCGACCATCTTCACCCTCCCCTCTTTAATCTCTTTCCCGATGATATTGTCAATCACCTTTCGGATATCGCTCGTGGCCTTGGCCTTCCACAGTATCTGGAACTTCGCAGAACCTTTTCGCTCGTGGTAATCCAGCAATATCCGGAATGCATCCGCCATCCCCTTTGCAGACTTCTCATCGAAGATGAGCAACGATCCTAAATTTACCAACACTGTGGGTCCGTTGTTCAACCATGTCATCAAGGTTGGGTCGGTCTCCTCCACGGGATCAAACGGTATGACGATGGGCCCGCATGGGATGAGCTCTTTTGGGATAACTAATGGAAAGTCGGTCTCGGGGAGAGCAGCAGAGAGGTATTTCACTCCCGGATACATGGTAGCAGAGATAGGCTTGTTGATACCCAGAGAATTTCGTGCGGCACTGATCTTCCGAATTTGCTTCGTTGTCAACATCAATATAAGAATCTGGATCAAGAGGATGATATTGAGGGGAATCTGCCACCACTTGAGAGGAAACGGAAATCCCGTTGATGGACTAGCGAAGAGGATTAATTATACAATCCGAAGAGTCGAAGAACCACGAACGCGGGGTGCTTCCAAAAAGCAGCGAAGTAGGGCTGTGTAGCCATGGCTACGTCCTTGATCGCGTTCGGGGAGAAAATCATGAACTTTTGACCGACAAGTTTGCAGGCATCAGCTGCGGGTGCAAGTATGACATCTATCACCACCACTTGTGGCTTGATCGTCGCGATAATCTCTTTGGCAGTCGCGACGGCCGCAAAATGTTTATCAAGATCCCAGGGTAAGATTGCGTTTCTCATTAGGGAGTAATGTTTCCAAGTACCAAAAAAGCCATGAGGGTGTGGAAGGGTGGCGGAGTTTATACCATGCGTTCCAAGGGCGTCCCAGAATGGTGTGATGCCGTGGTATTCGTGAAAAGAAACGGAGCCCGTCATTTGGCTACCAGAGCGTGAGGCATGACGGGCAACAAGCTCTTGGATGCCTCGGACGCGAGGACCGAGAGACGCAGTAGACGAGACGTAGACGTTTGCGCCTGCGAGAGCAAGTTCATAGGATGTTGCCAAATGAATACCGGCTTGACCCCATAGATCTGTCGTAAAGAGGAGCACGGTAGGTGAAGAGGACATGAGGATGCGGTGAGCGCTCCCGTGCCAACAAAACTTTGACATTTATCCATGCCGCCATCCGAAGAAGAAGGTAGGACCGCCAAACGCCATGTAAGGGTTTTTTTGGCGGTCAAGCCGAACCAAACAGATCACGCACGCGATTTCAAAGTGTACACGTGGTGGGTCGCCTCGCCATCCAGTCGTTAAGTACGTGGGGACCCAATAAATGAGGCGGGGTGTACTGAGCCGGGAGAACGGATGGTGGGGAAGGTCGCCGAGGTAGGCACCGTTTGTTTGTTCACATTCGGACAGGCGGACTGTGACATCCGAACAAAGTACAATTCCGAGAGCACTCATCAGACAAAGTATAAAACTACACCAATGACTTCATAGTATGTATCGCGGCCAATTTAGTTCAACAACAACGCCCCCGACGGAACAGTCCAAGTGTACCGTCGGTGGCCATAATGTTCACATGTACCGTAATTAATTCAATAACGTGAGTTCGTGAACAAAAATGATGCCTTCCATACTGCTTGCTCCGCCCATCCAACATGGCCTCGCCTCCCACTGTGTTGTTCTTCACGTCCTCGGAGTACGGCCAGGCGAACGTACAGCTCGCGACGTCATATGAACTTGCTCTCGCAGGCGCGAACGTCTATATTGCATCTTTTTCATCCCTCCAATCCCGCGTTGAACACGTACAAGAACTTGTCGTCCGTCATCGTGATGTTGTGGGTTCCGACGATGATCAGCCCAGAGGTTCAGTCAGCTTCTACGAATGCAAAGGCTTCCCCTCGTGGCTGTCGGCCGTCCAAATGCGAGGTCTAAACCTCGACATGCATCCGTGTGGCATATCAGGCGCCTTGCAGACGTATTCCGATGCGGATGTTCTCATGTTCCCTTGGGAGCCAGAGGAGTACCTAGCAGCGATTGACAGCATCAAGGACATCATGCTGATAGTCAAACCAAATATCGTGGTCATCGATGGCTTCTTCTATGTTGCCATGGACGCCTGCCAACTCGTGGGCCAAAAGTTCAACATCATAATTCCAAACTCCGTCAAAGATGTCGCAGTGCGTTTGCAGCCCTATTTCGGGGCGCTGTGGAAGTATCCCGTGTTCGTATCACACGTTTGAATGCGCTTCGATCCGCTGACATGTATCATTGACAGGTTAGCGTCCGGGTTCTCATTTCCCCTTAAATGGTGGCAGATTCCCCTAAACATTTATCTCAACCTTCGACTCGGGCTGAAATTGGCGACCAGCGCGAGGACCAAGCGAATGCAAAACTTACGGCAATCTCTTGGGATCAAACCCAAGTTTACCTTGGATCTCTTCCCTGGGATACCCCACATCTGTCCCTCCCTTCCTGAGACTGATTTTCCCCTCGATTTCATACCTGAAGAGATGGTCCTGTGTGGACCGATCATCATGCCTTTTGATCCTGTCGAGAAGAGTGATCCAGATTTGAAGACGTGGTTGGACAAGGGACCAACCGTGATGGTCAACCTAGGATCGCACGTCATTTCTGATGAGAAGTTCGCGAAGGAAATGACAAGCGCGTTCCGCATATTGCTGGATTACCACGATCGAAAGGGAAGGGGTAATATGCAGATACTCTGGAAGGTTAAGCCAAATGGGAACATTCAACAAGCGATCGACGACGTGATCGGGAAAGAGATCAAAGATGGGAGGGTAAAAGTGGTGCCTTGGTTGAACACTGAACCGGTCTCGATATTGCAACACCCGAACGTGGTATGTACGGTCCACCATGGAGGGGCGAATTCATTTTTTGAGGGCGTTTGGTATGCATGTCTCCCTTCAAAGCGTATCTGGAATTTAAGCAATGTGTTTTCACCAGGTCTGGCGTACCACATGTCGTTCTACCTGTGTGGGTGGACACCTACGACTACGCCGCACGTGCCGAGTTCATGAACATTGGAGTTTTCGGGAACAGACGATATGTGCCTGATGTTGGTGCAAATGAATTGGGTGAGGCGTTGGTGAGAGTGACAGGGGAGACTGAGGAAGCGCGCACGTTCCGAGAGTCGGCACAACGATTAAAGGCAGTTTGTAAGGCCAAGGGAAATGGACGGAACCTAGCAGCTGTGGCTATTCTGAAGGAAGCCGGTATCGAGACGTGAGGTGAAAGCATTTGCCAATTGCTCGTCATCGTGGGACGTGAAGGATATCAATGTACATATCAGTTACGTGTGGATGTTACAGCAAAAAATCAATGGAGTGTTACATATGCATACTTTCTTTGCGCAAACTGGCCCGATTTCAAAAAAAAAATCGAGGTACCGATTCCGATCCCGCCTACTGGCTTATAACGTCACCATGCTTTTTGTACTCTTTGATTGGAGGACCTGAGAGCCAAGAGTGTACCATTCCTTTTTCTTACTATATCCTGCCACCCCATGCCCACCGTACTTTTCTTCACTCTCCCGGAGCATGGTCAAGCTAATGTAACCCTTGCGACTTCATATGAACTTGCTCTCACAGGTGCCAACATCTGCGTCGCCTCTTTTGCTTCGCTTGAACCCCGCGTTGCGCGCCTTCAGGAACTCGTCGTCCGACACCGGGATGCTTCGTGTCCCGACGGTAAACCAACAGGTTCTGTTAGCTTCTGCGAATGCAAGGGCTTCTCATCGTTCATGGAAGTGACGAAAAGAAATGGTTTAGACATCACCACGTTCCCTCACCCTCCTGGTGTCTGGGGTGCAATGAAAAGCCTCTCAACGATGGTGGATATTTTTTATTTTCCCTGGACACACAAAGAACATCTCATTGCGATCGGGAGAATAAAGGAGATAGTCGCGACGGTCAAACCAGACGTGGTAGTGATCGACACGCTCTTCTATCTTGCTATGGATACCTGCCAAATCATGAACCAGAAGTACATTATCATACTTCCGAATTCCATCAAAGATATTGCACTGGGTCTGCAACCGCACATGGAAGCACTTTGGAAATATCCATCGTCCGTCTTTCTCGAGTGCGTTCAGATCTGCTCTGCTCACATGTATCCTTGCATAGCCTTTGCTCCGGTTTCCCATTCCCGCTCAAGTGGTGGCAAATTCCGCTCAACATATATATATTCGCTTGGCTCGTCATACGAATAGTGAGCTGCCCGAGGATCAAGCAAGTTCGAGAATTGCGACGATCTCTTGGAATCAAACCTCCGGCTGCTTTGCAATTTCACCCTGAGGTGAAACACATCTGTCCTGCACTTCCCGAAATGGATTTCCCCCTCTCGTTCATCCCAGAAGAAATAGTCTTATGTGGACCGATCATCATGCCTTTTGACCCTGTCGAGAGGAGTGATCCAGATTTGAAGACGTGGTTGGACAAGGGACCGACCGTGATGGTCAACCTAGGGTCGCACGCATTTTCCGACGAGACATTCGCGACAGAAATGGCGAGCTCACTCCACATGTTACTGGATTACCATGATAGAAACGGTGTGGGTAGGTTCCAAGTTCTCTGGAAAGCCAAGCCGAACGGAGACATTCAACGAACGATCGACGAAATGATCGGGAAGGAGATTAAAGAAGGAAGAATCAAGGTGGTGCATTGGTTGGACTCTGAACCGGTTTCGATATTGCAGCATCCGAACGTGGTCTGTACTGTTCACCACGGAGGTGCAAATTCATTTTTCGAGGGCATCTGGTTCGTATACATGTTTCCCCTTCATAGGAGGGCATTAAACCAAGTTTTGTTTGAATTAGGTCTGGGAAGCCGCAAGTTATTCTTCCTCTCTGGTTGGACACCTACGAGTATGCCGCCCGTGCCGAGTTCATGAACGTTGGCATTTTTGGGAGCAAACGGAGTGCGCCTGGTGTTCGGGCGGACGAATTGGGTGAGGCATTGGTGAGGGTGACAGGGTACACTGAGGAAGCGCACGCGTTCCGATCGACAGCGGAGCGGCTGAAGATGGTTTGTCGAGCCAAGGGGGAAGGACGGAAACTAGCAGTTGCGGCTATCTTGAAGGAGGTTGATATCTCGATATGACCCTCATGCACGTCCATATCCTATTGACGATACAAAAAGAAAAGAAAAGATCTGGAGCGACTTCAAGATGATTTTGAGGCCAAAGGTAAATTTTTGGTGAATTAGAAAATAACCAAACGGTTGCGCAAATGTAAGGTGACCAGCCTGCCGCACGCTTAGCCTTTACACCAAAAGGCAGGATACTGAATGCCTAGCATTCAATATTGCGGACGGTATGTGTACTAGTTACGGGACATAGGTAAGCCAGCGTGCTTACAGCAAATCAGCCACGCTCGATGTACTATGTCACGTCGATTGGTGAATATGTACTTGCACTAAGTACATTACGGAACCATGTGCATGGTCACTTTGGGGGACGATTCAAATGATAACTTCAATTACTCTCTCGGTCATTCAAGAGAGCTGCGTAGATGCGATGTGCCCAGCAGAGTGCACGATGATGGCGTGATTGAACTCGAAAGAGACAAGTATGCGGCGGTCGCATCGCTATGCATACGGCGCCACGCCAACGTAAGGACGCGTCCCGCGGGCAAAGCCATGAATGCATTGTCTGACACGTCACGGTGAACGACCTCAAAGTTTGGGAATTTAAACGCGATCCAAATCGGGCCGAGATGGTGAGTACGGGAGAACTTGAGGGGATGCTCATGTTCGCGACCATAATCCAAGTTTACCAAGCGCTTGCGACCGATGACCGTGGAGATGGGCATGCCGCATGATTACCCTGTCTTCTGAAGGCGAATCAGCCCAGTCATACATGTAGCAACAGGGACTCGCTCTGCACGCCATATCCAGGCGAGAACCAGGCTAAAATTATATTCCATAGTTTGCCTCGTGCCAACTGTTCGAGGAAGCTCTTCATACCACAATTTTGCAATCCTTGAGGCGGTCCCCAGTGACAAGGAAAATCATGATCATGGCAATACGACATGAAAACCATGGGTATTTCCGAGACACATGTGGGGTAAAAACAATTTTAGAAAAATGGTCCAAAGGTCTCAGCGTAAATGGAAACAGCCGACCATCGTCAACACTAGAAAAGGAGAAAAAGAACAGTAGGTCAAATTAAAAAAGATAGGCGAATCATCAATTTCACGACGCGTAGCTGTGCATAGGATATCCAACAAGCATCGAGAAACACGCCTCAAAATCCATACATGAAGCGCGACAACAAACACGGTCTGTAACAGGAATGACTCCCGACGGTTCATCGACATCTTCTAGGGTTGTGACAGGACGCGCTCACGCCACGACGAGACCAAGGAGGAGCGCAGCAGCCATGCTCATGCCAGCAGGGACGTAGTGGGCAGAAGCAGCTCCGTTCTTGCTCGAGGACGTCGAGGAGGACGAGGCAGCCGATGCAGACGCGGAAGAGGTCGAGGCGGGATAGGGAGAACCCGCAGCCTCGACCGAGAATTGTGTAGAGGCGTAGATCTACATGACCCGCTGGTTTAGCCAAAAACGAGAGACAACGACTACAAGACAAGACGCACGTCAGAGCTATTCTGAATGTTCGCAAGGTTGAGGGTCCAGGAATTCGAAACGTCCAAGCTTGATTGTTGTTGGTTGACGGTGAACGAGCAATCATAGTTGGGGACGTTGGCGATCACGGCAAGAGGGGCATTCAAGATGGAAGTGTTACTGTTGGTGAGGCTGCATACTCAAGTCAGATTAAATGTTCACACGCAGGAAACGGGTACTGACACCACCGTATAAGCGGAATATGGGGACGTATTGCAGGACCACGCAAGTGTATTGGAAGAGCCAGTGACTGCGAGAAACGAAGTGAGATGCCAGAGCGTATTAGGAATAGAAGAATTGGAACATACCCCACCAAGCGCTGGGGCTCGGGTTGGTGATGGTGAGCTGTCCATAGGCGGTGGCAGCAGAAAGGGCAACGGCGAGGATTTGACGACCAAACATGGCTAGGACGACGAGGTTGAAGGAGTGGAAGACGAGCAGCGCAAGAAAAGAGCGACGGATTAAAGGCGTGTAAAAACAAGCAAAACGGACCACTCTCAAACAGACCCGATCAGGCAATTCAGTCTCCGCCCACTCCGACTTATTTCACACGTTGCGTAAGAAAAGTAAAACGTCGGGATCCCTGTCTTAAAACGTAACTGCGCCGTCGACATTTTCACTAAGTTGGCCCGCACGACGAGTTAGGGGATCTGTGTTTCTCAAAGTTCGAATGTGGACTAAGGACTGCGTCATGATAACTACATTGACATATGCTGTTCTAGAAAACAATCGACGCGATAGCTTCTTGCCAAAAATAAAAAATAAAAAAGCGCGACGATGTGTCTCAAAACCGCTCACTTGTTGGTTACGCCCGCCGTCATTTTTTTCTCTGCCACATCCTCGTTCTCCATCATCATCACTTCAAAGATATCTTGACTGCTTGTGAACGAACCGAAGAATGGCGTGGCTGGGCTCAGCGTCGACGGTGTGCGAGATGAATAGGTGAGCGCAGGGGAAACGATAGCGGGAGACTTTGGTCCATCTTTGACGGTAGGATGCTGCTCGCTGAGTTGCGGGGACTTCTTGGTGTAGATGTGTGGCGCCGGCGAGGAGCGGAAGCGTACGTCCCTGTCCTCCTCGGAGCAACTTTGTGCATCGCCATGCGAATATATATAGGTCTGTTGGTGCTTTTCTCGGGGAATAATACTAGTATTGCTGTTGGTGTCGTTGCCGTCGCGGATATTATTCAGGCGTGTAGATGCTTGGGGCAAAGAATGGTACTTGGTTTCGCTCGAAGGTATAGGCTGGCGGCTATTAAGCGAGGAAGAAATTTGCTTTGGCACGGTCATTCGCTCCTCACGTCGGTGATGAGGGCCTTTTGATCGTTTTCCAGATTCTTCATAATCTGGTGGCGGCGGAACAATACTGACAGCACGACTAGCCGGAGGCACAAATACAGTACTTGTCGTGACGGGTATGGCGGGAGGGTGGCTATCATTCCCCGGCATGAAGTTACGAAGCGAATGGTGGCCCATTGCGTGGAAGTCGTCCTCCGAAATCGAAGGCAAATTATCTTGAGCGAACTTTGCCTTTACAGAAAGTCCTGCTGCCTGAACCTCGTGGGGTTCTGCGTCGAAGCCGCGAGCGTTGGTATTAAACTTTCTCGAGGAGGATATCGGCTCGAATGCTCGTGTTGATCTTGATGTCTGTGTCTGCAATTGAAGGCGTTGCGCGTGCGCTTCAAGAATGAGCTTCTCTGCAGGGGTAAAGCCATTGCGTGCTTGGGTGTGGCCTCGAGGAAGCGTGGCAGGAAGTTGGTTTGGCGACATCATTGTAACACCAGCGAAGGTCCGAAGCTGAGATTGCTGCGTCACGAGGTACTCGTTGTCGAGAGCTAGATCTCTTATCGTACCCTCCAACGTTCCGTCATCGTAGCCCATGGTATGTATCGATTGCAACAAATTGTCCATTTCCGAGGTGGCCGGAAGATCTGATGCAGATAGCAACGGCGACTCCCTGAGTGTATAGCACAGCTTGGAGGGCAACGAGCAAGAGGCCGGAAACAATCCGGGGTCAGAGCCGGGATTGAAAGAAGCCTGATTTTCAGAGCGTGGATTGGTGAGGTGCTGAGACATGCCTCCAGAGATGCTGCGGATACTTGTTTGAAGTTCTTGGCCACGGAGGTTGAGCAAGGCAGCTTGTGCGATAGTCAGCCGCGAAGGAGACTGGTCTCCGTTCTTCAACGTTCTTTCAGCACGCTATAAACCAACTCATGAGAAAGAGTTACGCGAGAAAGGAAGGTGTACATACCCTAAGCTCTCGTTGTTCAGTACTATCCGCAAAGCGCACAGAAATTCTGCAGCCAGGATCGTCCCATCCGCGTACCATCCTTCCGTGTAAGCGTTCAATGGTTTCCTCCGCTGCAGCACGAGACTCAAGCCTTAAACCCCCGTTAAATACTGATTGACGAGTAAAATATCTCGACATACCGGACAAAGGCAATGATCCGAGGAGGGTTACTCAATTTAGTCTTAAAGAAACGACTGCTCTTAATCTTGTAGGGCAGCATCAAAGCAGCAAGGCTCTGCACGGCTACACGTGAACAATATTGTCCATTTCGATTATGCAACGAAGCGCACCTCATCGTCTATAGATAGCGGAAGCCTGATAGGAAATTAGCAACTGCGAAACGACGGATAGGGAGCAACTCACCCTTCTATATAGAGATTAGTCGACGAAGAATCTTTGAGTTTCTCCATGCGCGTTTTGAAGGAGTCCTCGTCCTGATCAATCGTCTGAGCGGTATTGTGCTGAGCGTATTCTGTTCCAGGAATCCGATGCACTTGCTGCGACTGAACGTAAATAGATTTTCAGCCGGGTGAGCTAACTCACCTTAGAGAATGAAGGATGAAGATTGCGGCACTTTCGAAGCCCTTCAATACACCTTTGCGCAGATGCTACATCACCAAATCTATGGAAATACACGTAAGTCCAATCGAGTCACAAAACATGCAAACATGAGACCGATTCTCACAAAACGAAGCCGTAACCCCTAGAACAGAAAATCGACGTCATTCAGCTTTTTTTAAACAAAAAAAATAGAAGGCTCACGTGGGTTTCTCGCTGACGTGCCGAGTGAATGTTCGAACGCTTTTGATATCACCAAATGGTCGAGCGAGAGCAAAGAGGTCTTGTTCGGAACAATGCGGACGAAGGCCATTGATATAGACATTTGGGGTGCGTTGGGAAGTAGTTGAAATCGATTCAGTCGATGATATAGTGGGTAATGTGCACTGAGAATACGTAGAGTCCTGGAGAAAGCGCTTATATGTTGCCGCTGAGTTGGAGGCAACTGGAAAACTAAAAGAGGCTAGGGCGAAAACGTCACGAAACCTGCCTACATCAAACCGGAACGACTCACGTGTGATGGGCTGTCGAGAATTTGTGGACAAAGATATCGAATCTGTGATACCGGAATCGAGCGATAGAGGCGAGAATTTGCCAGTCTGGTCCCGCTGCACTGGAGCTGCGGGCTCTGGACGCGTAAGACATGAAGTATTGCCATTGATTGAGATGGAAGTTGTGGACACATTTTGCGGAGACAGATTAGGCTGAGCTTTTGATTGTATCGCAGACATGGGTGTATAGTAGGCAGCGTAGTGAGAGGACGGGGGCGGCGGTGTAGGTGGCGCGGAAGGCAGGATAGACGACGGTGAGTCGTGATGTGGTCGTGTGGCGTGTTCTGCAAGGTTGTTTTGACAGATATATACGGGGGATGTGACGGAGCGGGTATGGAGTTCGTCTAAAAGCGTCACGGGTGATTGCGGTGGCGGAGAAGGAGAAGGAGACATGGCGGTGTATCGGGGACGCTCGAGAGAGATAAAGAGAAGCCAAATAGGCCTTAATCAGCGGCCTTGACGTAAATGCTGCGCTATAACAATGATGATGGGGAATCTGGGAGGACGAAGTAGGCGGATGTGGTGGAAGAAGGAAAAAAGAGGCGGGGCTGAAAGCGTGCAAACAGTCAGAACGGATTCCTTATATCCATTGGCGACTGGTGACGCACGGGCCCCGTCTGTGGACGGAAAGAGGAGAACCTTAAAAAGATTAATTATCGAGGCATCCTCGAAGGATGCCTTCGCTAGCCTCGTGTCACGTCTACCCCGGAAAAGGAGTCACATTCACCAAATCAAGCAGGTCTTCAAGTTCATTTCAAACCCAGAATCCAAATTAGGAAGTTGAGATGGGATCGCCACAATGAGCAATGTCGGCCAGTGCACCCGCGCGGCACGGAGAAAAATAACAAACCATCGAGGTTCGGAGTTAAAATTGAGAACGTGCCAAAACACCGTCATTTCATCTGGCTGAGCAGTATGTCAAGTTGACATTCACACGTCACGTGAAGATAGTGAAGCCCACGCAGATGGCACCAACTCTTGAGTCACGACAGAGTCGTTTTCCATGCACTTGCCGTTGTAGGTACAGGACATACCTGCATGCTGGGAAATTTGTTTGGTGTCACTACTGCGAGACAGCTCGAACCTCATTTGTGACACACTGGTTGAAATTTGATACGAATCTGCGATGTTCTCTGAAGATATTTGTGAGTCCCTTTTTCCAGTTACCCCACCATTTTTCATTACTCTTTGGGGTCTGATTCTCTCCTGCGGTGATTCGAGCATTCATGCAGCATGTCTCAATGTCTGCTCAACCATGAGCAGCCTCGAGTCCATTTGCAAACATACATCACATAAGTAATTTCCATACAGGAAAATCAGCAAATCGGGCAGTCTCATAACTTTCAGTTATGCATTCATGTCCAGATTATGTCTATATTCTAACAATTCCCCACAGCTATCCCTCTTTATGATCATCTCCTCATATTCACTGCAGAACTGCACCACTTTTGGCAGTGATGACCTCACATTAACTTAAGTCATATACTCTTCTTCGTCATTCGTTACCCAGTTCTGTGTGCTCACAGCACAATTGTTCATGAAAACAAGGCTTGGCAATAACGATCTAGTACATTGAGTCATTTGGCCATTCATTCATTGAATCATTGATGAAAGAGCCCAATGTAGTTATCAGGACCAATGAAAAGGCCTTAGGTTGCCCAGAAGATTACTCGCCAAAGCAATGAATAAACTCAAGATGGGGAGTGTCCTACCAGTGGATGACTCCTTATATACATGAGCTGATGGTCCATGCACTATCTATAGGGCAGGCCCAAGGACCATAAAAGGGAAGTACAAGTAGAAGGGTATGGAATGCTGAAGAATATGAGTCAGCACATGATATGGATGACTGATGAAGTCATGTGTGAGTGTAGGTATGAGTAAGGCGAAAAGAGTCATGACATTACCCCCCCTCTAAGGACCGATGTCCTCAGCGGTGGTAGACACAATAATCATCCCTACAGAAGCACGAGTGAATTTGTGAATGAGGTATCTCCTTGCGTGAAAGTGTGGAAGGCGCTGGAGGCAGAGAAGGCGGAATCTCAAAGAGAGAGTCGTCGAGACATTTGAAAGACTTCCTGAACTTGAGAAACTCAGAGTTAGTGAAGGTGAGGGATGTACCAGAACAGGGGGAACAGGTGCAAAGTTCGTCATGAGGGAGGTCAATCTGACATGAGCCTGGCACAAGGGGTGTGGGTTCGACCTAATGCATTTTCATCATCTTGGCAGGATGCGTGGCTGTGGGATGCTTTCTATGAAATGCTTTGATGGCATCTTGTGCGTGGATTAACTCCAATGCCTTAATCCATTCATTTTCCTCGGATGGAAAACCCTTCTAGTGGATCAAGTACTCTACAGATCCCTGACAGTCATGGGAATCGAGAATAGACTCAACTTCTTGTTCGGGTTGATCGTCAATCAGATCGGGAGGAGGAGGAGGAGGAGTGGATTGTGAGGGGAACTCACCAGAGTTATATGGATGGAGGATGAAATGACTCTAAGCCATAGCATGAATTCATGAAGTGACCATGATGTCACTGAACGATTGTGGGAGAGGTGTGAAACGTAATCACACCAAATAGAGATTGTGGGAAGAGTAGGACACATTTCCTATTGTGTGAGTCTGACTGTGACTGCTTGTGAGAGGAAATCTCCAAGACTTCAAGACTGGAGAGCCAGTCCTGCTGCCTTGGTACTTTATATACTATTCTACATATTTACATATATTGTCTATAAGCTATGTTACATCGTTCATTGTGCATAGGGCATAGGGAAATGGTGAACATATAAAAAGGGGCTCATGCATGTTTGGTGCATGTGCGGGCATAGGGTGCCATTAAGGCGGGAATGAGGCGCAGCCTCGATCTAGGCATAAGGTGTGTGAGAAAGGCATGGCATGATGTCATAGATAAGAATAGGACGGCGGCCGGGACATCTATATTTGGAAGTCACGTGACCATGAGAAATAGATGTCCATGAATAAAGAGGTGGGTCGTGGGAAATGACTCCATCGTCAGAAGTCATGTGACCATGAGAATAATACTTCATCCAATGAGGAGGAGGTCCAATGTCCTAATCATGTGACCTCCTGTCCAATTATCGGATAAGGCAAGTCTCCTTCCTTATAAGGCAGGTGTCCGCTGAGGAGCCAATAGGAATCGTGAGAGACTGCCATATATAGGCATGTCCTTGTCCAGAGCAAGGATATACAATGTTAGTTTTATCCTCACTTACATAAGTTAGCCCCTGTCTGTGTAGGGGTTGAGAGTTCGACCCAGCGAACTGGCAGGGATAAAGAGGCACTTGTGGCAGTGCGTGAATGGGGGTGACTTAGTAAGCCTTGTGCTTTGGTAATACATACATGCATCATAGCACGCTGCAATAGATAGGGACATGCGCTAGGCATGGATCTAGGGGTTTGGTGTACATTAAGCATACTTTTAGTAAATAGGGGCAGTGTCTTGTCAGGCAATGACCTTCTGGAGATGCAATGTCATGGTCCAGGCCTTGTACATAAGGCATGACATCATAGATAGCAGTGTGGGCATTGTCTTGATTCTGGGCTGCTGACTAAGCAGTCTCATGATAGATAGAGACAAGGGGTTTCAACTCTTGTGTTTATTGTTACGCTCAGGCGTAGACCTGAGTGACGAGGGGCGAGGGGACGTTAACGTCGCTATTCAGCTGACGTGGCAAGGGTTGATAGACGGGCGATCTGCTATCCTCAGCCTCAACGGTATGTCGTGAGCTGTTGACCTGGTCAACATATGTTGTGACGCAGGGACGAAGGAGTCGCTATGGGGGAGCGACGACGAGGGGGACGAGGGGAACACCTACTTGGTAGCAAGGCGAGGACAAGGGGGCCCGAGAGGAATCAATGATCAAGGTAGATTCGGGTAGGTCTAACTTGGGAAATACATCGAGGGTATCGAGAGGTTTATATATGCGAGTCTGAGAAGAATAAAGTGGAGCGTAAAAGAGATGACTCGACTATAGAATGCGATGGAATCGCGGAGAAGGAGAGCGAGTCAGAGATAACGGTATCAGTACAGCTGCGGATACTGCGGATGAGTTACGCTAAATAGGTAAGTGACGATAAGAGAAAAAGGGGAATAAAGAAATGGCTCAAGCGGGACTCGAACAGCGAGAGCAGTGTCTGTAGGGAAACTAGAGTAAGAGCGAAGGGAAAAGAGTAGGGGTATAAGCGAATCGTAACATTACCCCCCGGTTAAGGGTCAAGTCCATGACGAAGACTTAAAAGTCACCGTAGCCAGAACTGGCGTCGTTGAAGTCCGCCTCTAAAGAGACGTAAGGGTCTATGTTGGGGGAGGGGGAATGAGTGGGTCATCGAGCGACTGGAGAATGTCGAGCTCGAGAGAATGGGAGACGGTGCGGAGCCCGGTGGTAGGATTCCTGAGAGGAGGAGCCCAACGAGGACGAGGGAGGGAGGACGGGGGAGCGACGAGGCCACGAGGGGCAAGAGAACCGTTGATGTCCCGGAGCGTACTCTTTGCATTTGTTACACTGGTAGCATGGACAGTTGATACGGATATGTCCAACCATGTGGCAGTGGAAGCATTGGAGAGCGGCATGAGGGCGGGGGGATGGGACTCGTGGATGGTCGAAGCGGGAGAGGATGTGGAGTTCCGTTTCGTTGAGGGGGGAGGAAGACGCGGAGATGGGAGGTGATTCTGGAGCGGTGACAAAGGTGGACGGGGAGGGGTAACGGAGGTGTGAGTCTACTTCCATGACGAAGGCCAATATATCACATTGATACATTGTCTGGATAATGTGATTTTCCAGAGTGCGAAGGACGTGGGAGAGGTGGGAGCGGTAAGTGGCGGTCTCAGTGGAGGTAGTGGGGGCGGAGGTGGTGAGGAGGATACGCGACATAGAGAGGAAGGTTTTGTAGAGGTGGGTGAAGGTGGAGTTCGGCTCCATGGTGTCCAGAAGGGCGCGGGAGAGGGGGAGGCGACGTAATTGATGGGCGGTGACGTCGACCAGGTCTTGGTTGAGGGGGAAGGGATGAGTGGGGAAGGACAGCGGAGGGTGGTTAACTGGGGCACGTCGATCCGAAAGTCGGTCGAGGAGGGGAACGGGGGAAGCGGGGGAAGACCAGGTATATCTGGCCCAGATGTCATCAGAGGGGACGGAGGGGGGAACAGGGGGTTCATAGTTGGGGTCCAGTTGGTCCTGGGCATTGGCGGTGGAAGACCAGCCGGTTTTGACGATGTCGGAGGTGTTGTCATTGGAGGGGGTGGTGGGGATGGACATGACTGGTGCGATGGAATGGGTCTGAGGGGAGGAGAGGCCGTGACATTGTTTATATCCGTCGAGGATATCTGCCGAGTTCTGTAGGTTCCATTCAGGTTCCCAGGAATCTTCTTCTGCGGAGTACCCTTTCCATCGGATCAGGTATTGTCGGGCCATCGGGGACCCGCAGTGTCTGATGATCTTTTTGATCTCATATTCTTCCTGGCCATCGATAAGGTCAGGTGGGGGTGCCGGGAAGTTGGGGCCGTGTACGCGGTTTTCGCGATAGGGCGATAGGAGGGAGGCGTGGAAGACGGGATGTATCTTCCAGGTATGAGGGAGGCGGAGTTTGTACATCAGGGGGGATAGGACATCGGTGATAGTAAAGGGACCTTCGCGTTTTGATGCAAATTTGGGGTTGACGACGAGGCGTTTGAGGTTCCTGGCCTCAAGCCAGACTTGGTCGCCCTTGGTAAAGGGGGAGAAGGGTTTCTTGGAGCGAGCAGCCATGGTTTGTCTGGTGAGCTCGTGGGCAGCAAGGGCTTCGTTGCGGGCAGCGGTGAGGGAGCGGAGATGCTCTTCGAGGGCGGGGATCTTCGACTGAGCAAAGATCTCGGGGAGTGCTTGTGGTTCGTACCCCATCATGAGGTAGAATGGGGATTGTCCCGTGACGGAGTGAGGGCGGTGGTTGTGGGCGAACTCGGCGTGGGGGATTAATTCGGACCAGGAAGACGGGTTGCTTCCGCAGAAGATGTGGAGATAGGTTTTGATCTCCTGGTTGACGCGTTCGGTTTCGCCGTCCGTTTGGGGGTGGTAGGCGGTGGAGAGGGCGAGGGAATATCCGAGGAGTCTGGAGAGCTCCTTGGCGAAGGTCGAGGCGAATTGGGGGCCGCGATTGGAGATGATCTTGTCGTAAAGGCCGAAGCGGCGGTATACTGTGAGGAAGAAGAAATTGGTGATTCCTTCTGCGGTGATGGTTTTCTTGGTGGGGCAAAGAATCACCCCCTTTGTAAGCCCATGGTCTACTATGACCAGTAAGGAATCATAGTTGTCGGAGAGGGGGAGGTCGGTGATGAGGTCACAGGAGACCTGTTGAAAGGGGCGAGTGCAGGAGGATTTGATGGGGAGGAGGGGGGGGAAGGTGGGGTGTGTGTTCGCTTTGTTTTGCTGGCAGATGGCGCAGCCTTCGACGTATTTGCGAACGTATTGAGCGAGGCCGGGCCAGTAAAACTCGGAGGAGACGAGTTGGCGAGTTTTTAGGTAACCAGGGTGACCGGCAGTTTCGTGGTCGTGGCAACGTTGTAAAACGGCACGACGGAGGGATTCATCGGCGGGGATGTATGTGCGTCCTTGGAAAGTGAGGACGCCGTTGTCCAAGCGCCAGTCGGCGACACGTTTGTGGAAGGGGAGGGGGAGGGCGATGTCAGCGGCGCTATCGGAATCGGGGAGGAGTTGGAGGAAGTCCTGGATGACTGTGTCCCGTTTGGATGCGTCTGAGATACGCTCGGAGAGGGAGGTGTCGATGAGGTTGACGAAGAGGGATTGGGGGAGGAGGGTTACTCCGGAGTTGTTGTCTTCGTCAGAAATGAGGTCGGGGCGGCGGGAGAGGGCATCGGGGCCGGCAAGGGATTTACCGGGGACATGGGAGAGTTTTAGGTCGTAATCCGCGAGGTCTAAAAGCCAGCGGGCTTGACGGCGATTGAGATTTTGGGTGGAGCGGAAGTAAGTGAGATTTTTATGGTCTGTGAAGACCTGGACGGGGTGGGGGGAGCCATGGAGGTATTGCCTCCAGGATCGGAGGGCGCGGATGATCGCGAGGAGTTCTCGATCATAGATGTCGTAGTTTCTCTCAGCTGGGCTGAAGGACTGAGAGATGTAAGAGCAAGGGTGCCAATCACCATTGGTATCGGCTTGGAGGAGGATGCCACCAGATGCATATTTGGAGGCGTCTGTGGCGATGGCGAAAGGGGCGGAGGTGTTGGGGAGTTGAAGGACTGGTTCCTTCATGAAGAGGTGTTTCAGCCGGGTGAAGGCTGCGGTGCAGAGGGGGGACCATTCCCAAGGGGTATTCTTCTTGGTTAGGTCGATTAGGGGGCGGGCGACGGAGGAGTAGTCTGGAATGAACCGGCGGTAGAAGTTGGCGAAGCCTAGGAATGATCGAACATCCTTGAGCTTTTCAGGGGTGGGCCAGGATGCAATCCCGTCGAGCTTGACAGGGTCCATGGCGAGTTGACCGGGTTTCACGATCATTCCAAGGTAGTCGACTTCGGTCACCCCGAAGCGACATTTCTCGAGTTTGAGATGCAGGTCGAGTTCCTGCATGCGTTGGAGAACGTGACGGGTATGTTTGTCGTGGAGTTCTTGGGTGGGGGAGTAGATGAGGAGGTCGTCCATGTAGACGACGAGCCAACCTTCGGCGATCATGTCTCGGAACAAGTCGTTCATGAACCGCTGAAAGGTTGCTGGGGAGTTGGTTAGTCCGAAGAACATAACCGTGGGTTCGAAAAGGCCTTTGTGGGTAACAAAGGCGGCCTTCCATTGGTGTCCGTCTTTGATGCGGACGTTGTTATAGCCCCATCGGACGTCGAACTTAGTGAAAAGCTTTGCGTCCTTGAGCTTGTCTACGAGGTCGGAGATGAGGGGGAGGGGATAGGCATCTCGAACGGTGTGTTCGTTCAGATACCAGTAGTCTTGGCAGGGGCGGAGGCCGCCATCCTTCTTTTTGACGAAGAAGAATGGAGAGGCTTGGGGGGATTTGGAGGGGCGGATTTTCCCAGCGGCGAGGTTTTCTTCGATGAACACTTCAGTGGTTTGCCGTTCATCGGGGGATAGGGGGTATACCTTTCCGGTTTTGGGGGTGAAAGAGGCGTCGAGGTTGATCTCGTGATCATAGGGGCGAGAGGGGGGGACGTGTTCGGTGGCCTCTTTGGAAAAGACCGAGGCGTAGTCGGAGAATTTGGGGGGCAAAACCTGTTTCGGTTTTGTTTTCTCGGCGTTGGCGGCGAGTTCGGTGGAGGTATTGATCTTGCCAATGAGGTTGGCAGGTCCGGAAATGACAAAGCGAGAGTTGCCACGGAAGACTCTGCCTACAGTGGCGTAGGGGATGGGGACGGTATTGAATTCCTCGATGGACTCGTCCTTGAGGAAGCTAGGGAGGTGGCGGTGATCTGGGAAGACGTTGACATGCCGGATTTCGGGGGAGTTGTTGGGGAGGAGGGAGCGGAAGTATGAATCATGCCGTTTGGCGTCGGCCGAATGGAGGGAATGAAGGAGTTTCGACTGATCCATGGTTTCGGCGATGGAGATGGTCTGGTTAGACCAGTCGATGGAGGGGTTGGTGGCTTTGAGCCAGGGGAGTCCGAGGATGACGTTAGTCGTCCCACAGTTCATGACATAGAAGGTTACTTTATGCGCCAGTCCTTCAATGTGGATGAAGAGTTCCATGGAGAATTTGACTCCACCTTGGACTGTGGGGTCCTGGGTGACGCTGCGGACGTTGAGGGGGCAGGGAAGGCGAGTGGTGGGGAGTTTGTGCTTTCGCACGAAGTCCCAATCGATGCAGGAGATGTCTGCTCTGGAGTCGATTAGGGCGGGGGTGTCGACGACTTTGAACGTATGCGATGGAACGATAAGTTGAATGGGGAGTTTCATTGTTCCAGGCAGGGTAGATACTATTACACGCGTACGTTTAGGGGAAGGGGAGGAGGAACCTTGCGTCGAACGAGGTCCTCCGTTTAAAAACCCGGGAGGGCAGTGGTTTTGTTTACTCTGAGCATCGAGTCATCTTCTTCCTTGATTTCCTCGATGCGGGAGGTGCAAGGGGTGGGGGGGGAGGTGTAGGCGGGGCAGGCTTTGGAGTTGTGGCCTTTCTTTTGGTAGCGTAGGCAGCGGCCTTCTCTGAAGCAGCGTTGTCGCTCTTCGTCGGTGAGTTTGGGGGGGCGAGGGGTGGTGACCGCGTCAACGTCCATGGCATTGGGGTCTTTGGGGCGAGGGGTGGGGTTTGAGTAAGACCTGTACTCGGTCTTTGGGTTTTTGCCAGAGATGGCTTGGGCGCATTCCCATTGGGTTTGGAAATGTACGGCTTTATCGTACCAAGAGTCGATGGTGGTGGGGGGAGTGTCCATAGCGAAGATTCGCTTCATGAGGGGGGCGGGGATGCCATTGGCAAAGAAATTGATGAGGACGTTCTCATCCTTGATGCCAGAGTTGGCGACGTGGTTGCGGAAGTCCGCGATGT